>ML436347.1:65564-135046 GCA_005239525.1 Nicotiana knightiana
TGTTGCGACCAAACACACTCACGCAAGTATACGTGGCCGTCAAGTAATAAAGTAGTGAGTAGAGTATCGTTCCCACGAAGACTTATGATTAACTTTTGACTGATTCAACTCAATTAACTTATCGATTCAAGAGATTTATCACAAAAGATATAATTAACTAAGTTACTACCTAAAATACCAATTAATGAATTAACTAGGAAATCAACCAACCCAAATAATAATTTCGACTAACAATCAATAGGAGAAGATATTCCAGGGTCACGGGATAGCTAACAATCATGTTATATTCTTGGCTTAAAATAACTAATTGATTTATCTGGATTGTTGATTGACAGGGTTGATATTACTCATAAGAATCTGTCGAGTTCTTACTCGCCTATTCAAGTTAACTTAACGCCTATATGTCTATGGAATTACGAGTAACAAGAATGCATTTACAATTCCTGTATTTCAACCAAGCAAGGCAAATAGGTATATGTCTATCCTAATTGCGAATCCGTTCCCCGATGCCCGGGTTCAAGAACTTGCTCTATTTAATTCTTTATGCAATCTAGAATTCCCACTTTCGAGTTCAACTCTAGATTCGTAGATAGTATTTCACTGTTAGCTACTCAGTAAAATAATTAAAAGCAGAATTAAATAAACAACCCAATATGATAAAATCAACTTCGTCAAATTAAAACATCAACATTCATGTATCACCCATGACCCTAGAACAATAAGGTTCTTAGCCACTCATGTTCATACAATAATCAAATAATTCCCAAGAATGCATAAAAATCAATAAAAGAAGGAAAAATAAGAACTCAAGACGAATGCCGTGGTTTCCAAGCTTTGTTGTGGCTTTTTCCTCTTCCCCAATATGTTAGATGACCTAAAAGAGGTGTTTTTGGCTTATATATTGCGTACAAAAGTCGTGGGCAAAAGTTCTCCTATTCCTAATCCAACTCAGCTTCAGGGATTGATGCTGGGGTGGATGCTTCCCATCCACCTCGTCCTCCACTTCTCAGCTTCGGATGCTATGGTGGATGCTTCGCATCTCTTCGTTCCTCCATCTCAGTTGTGTCCAGGTGCGGATGCTAAGGCGGATGCTATGGTCCGACTTCACTGCTAAGGGTGCACCAAGTAACCTTCTTTCCAACGTTGGATGCGACGCATCCACCCTCTTTTCCTCTAGTTGGAGCATCTTTTCTTCATATTTTTGATCTCCAAACACCCTAAATCATCACACACAACTCAATTAGTCATAAAACCAATAATTAAACCATGTTGGGCAATTTTTAACACCAAATAGCAACAAAAAGCGGTTAAAACATGGGCAAAGTAACATCAAAACATATAGAAATATGCCCAACATCAAGCCGCATCTAAGAACACGAAGCACTAGGGCCACAACATCGGGTTCTTTTGGGGATAGACTTGTGAAGAAGCAATAATCCAATTAGTATATATAATTGTTCATTATCAAATACATCTATTTGTAAATTGATTCATCGACTTATAACTTAGATGCATCGATGAATAATAAAAATAAAACGTCTCGGCCTAAATTGATTAATCTATGTCATGCATTATTAGTGATAAATTAATGAAATATATAAGAATTAATACTAAACATCTTTGACATGTATATATGGATCACAAATTAAAGAAACGAAAGATGTTATTAGCATTAAGTAAACGAGTTAATAATATAACAATCGACTAAACTGTTTAACCAAAACATAGAATTTTAGTTAAAGCCTATATTTAGAAGAAATCAGGTTACTGATAACCAAATAATATTTTATTTCCTCAATAATCCGTTTGAAAAGAAAGAAATGAAAATAACAATATAAATTAGCAAAAAGAAATAAGAAATGAAATGACAATCAATCCCTCAAATTAAGTAAAAGACTTTGGTAAAACAAGAAATTACAAGTATATTTTAGTAATGCTTGGAACTTGTCCTTACAAGCGAGATTCTCCATCCTTATATAAGAGTATCTAATCATAACATTTTTCCCCTATTTATGACAAATTCATTATGAGCATTAATGATATTGATTATTTCTTATTGTTGATAACCATAACTGAAGCATTCGTAGCTATAAATGTCTTATAACGATTCTGATTCCCTTTCATTATTTATTGTTGGTTCATGAATCTTCCTTCTTCTTTGGCCTTGATTCATTCCGCTCACACCTCTTCTTTGACAGCTGTTTAGGCTCGGTCATTTGTTCTTTGCTATCTCGTAGGTGGTTGATAGGATTTTCCTTACATTCTTAATTTCTCTATATATGACAAATTCATTATGAGCATTAATGGTATTGATTGCTTGTTATTGTTGATAACCATAACTGAAGCATTCGTAGCTATAAATGTCTTATAACGATTTTGATTCTCTTTCCTTATTTATCGTTGGTTCATGAATCTTCCCTCTTCTTTGATCTTGATTCATTCCGCTCGCGCCTCTTATTTGAAACCTGTTTAGGCTCGGTCATCTGTTCTTTGCTATCTCGTGGGTGTTTGATAGGATTTTCCTTGCATTCTTAATTTCACTAATTGAATATGCTAGTTGTCACTTCTTCTTTATTCCATGCGTCATGCTTTGACAGCTCAGTAAGGTTCCATGTGTGACATCTTTTTTCCAGCAGTACAGATAATCCCCCCACTTTCTGAATATTCTTCAATTGAATATTTAGGAAGTGGTAAGTATTTATGGCAGTAATCCTTTGCCGCCGCTTTTCGAGTATCATTGTGTTTCCTTCAGAATCAACGCGACGTATGTCACGTCTATTTAATACTTGTATCACATGGATTCTAACGATTGATTCTGCAGTTTTTCAGCGCTTTTTAGGGTTTTACTGCGGCTACGTCAGTTACAAAGTGACGGTTTCATTATGACACTTCATAATGACCTACTTTTATTGATGATCGTATCTTCTTATAAATACTTCATTCTCCTTTGATTTCTCAAACTTTTTCTTCTACAGTATTCTCTTTATTACTCTTCCTTCTTATTTCCGGATCCAGTCTTAGTTAATTCTCTGGATAATCATGTCTTCTTTTTCAACACCAGACCCTCTTAAGGTTGTGATTGTTGATGAACTCGCTCTTTCTACTGCCCTTACTAGAAGTAGGAGAGGTGGTATAATTCGTAGTTTAGTCTCATTATTTAATCGCGGTTCCTCTTCCCATGGAAATATTGCTAAACCTTCCTCTTCTTAACCTAGGGCTCTTTCAATCCCTAGATCTTCTTCTAGGAATAGAGACTTGAGCGAACCAGTGCGCAAACCAACAATTGAAGTGATTGTTCTCAGGAATTTTCTTTTTCAACTGATCGCGAATCCATGAAAATCAAGTTTCATCTATAGATTCCCTTAATATCGCCGACCTTTATCCAACCTTAATTACTACTAGTTTTATTTCCCTGGTTCGAAGAGAATGTTATTGGAAACCAGATTCCCCAGTCTTTGTTCCTGGTTCGAACCAGAGAAGTACTTCATACCAAGCTGGTTATTCCTTTGTTTACACTTACCCCTTTACTTTAGGGTTCAAACCACCTATCGACCTAATAATCATTGAATTCTGTCGTTATTTCAACGTGTGTCTTGGACAAATTGGCCCCATTGTTTGGAGGGTTGTTGCATGCCTTCGTTATTTATCAAATCTAGATTTTATGTCTTTCACTTTCCAACACTTGCTTCATCTTTACTCTCTTAAACTGTTTCGTGAAGGATTTCTTTCTCTTGTGTGATGAACCAAAGGGTCATTTTACGAATTTGGACTCCATTCTAGCCATAAAAAGACTAATTGTAATTACCTCGATTTGCATGTACAGTCCGGGCGTGAAACTAGAAAGCTTTTATATGAAAATATGAGAAATAGTAATTTCTAGAGTTAAAATTTAGTTTTAGTTGACTTTGGTCAATATTTTTAGTAAATGGACCTGGATCTGTATTTCGACGATCCCAGGAGGTCCGCAGTAAAATATGGGACTTGCGCGTATGTCGAAATTGAATTCCGAGGTTCCTAGCCTTAGAAAATAATTTTTGAAGAAAATTATTTTGCTGGTTATTACAAGAAATAAAGAAATGAAATAATATGTGAAATTATTGGTATCAGGCCCGTATTTTGGTTCCGGAGCCCGAAAAAATTTTGTTATGATATTTAAGTCCTATCTGTGAAATTTGATGAGAATCGGAGTTGGTTTGACGTGATTCGGACATCGGTTGAAAGTTAGGAATTTAAGTGTTCTTGATGATTTGATCGCACGAGCAAGTCCGTATGATATTTTTAGACTTGCGTGCATGTTTGGATTGGAGCCCCGAGGGCTCGGGTGAGTTTTGGGTAGGCTACGGAGTGTCTAGACTTAGAGAAAAATTTGCACAACAAAATCTGGTGTTGGTAGGCCTCTGATCTCGTATTTTCCAGATCAGACGTCGCAAATGCGAAATCCTGGGCCAACCCCAGATCTCGCAAATGCGAGATTTCTGGTCGCAAATACGAGACCTCCATATGTCGCAAATGCGAAAAATTTATCGCATTTGCGATAACTGCCCAAATTCGAAGGGTTCGCAAATGTGAACCCTTGTTCGCAAATGCGAGACCCGCAGCCTGTTAAGTCAGATTTTATACGGGATTTTCACCCATTTTCAATTCTCTCAAACCCTAACGATTTTCCAAAGACCCAAACTTCTCCAAATTATTGGTAAGTGATCTCTGACAAATTCCTTTCATTCCTTAATAACTTTTAACAAGATTTCAACCAAAAATCTAGAGTTTTCATGGTAAAAATTGGGATTTTTGGGTAGAACGTAGGAATTTCAAAATTTTGGAATTTAGACCTCGAATTGAGGTCGGATTCCAAAACTAATTGTATATTCGGGCTCGGGGGAGAATAGGTAAACGGATTTTGGTCCGAACCTCCAGTTTAGACCAAGCGGGTCCGGGGTTGTGTCAAGATCCAAATTTCCCCCTGTTGGGTATCGTGATGGCACCTAGTCTTTAAGGACTAGGTAAGCCTAATGTTTATTGTATAACAGTAAAATAAAGGAGCTTTAACAGTCTCGATATAGAGATCTTCATAAAATTACAATTTTCTAAAACTGGTAGTACAAGTCATATGCTCTATACAATTACTACAACTTCTAACTACAGCTGTTCGGAAGTAAGTAAAACAACGTAAATACAGAATATGAAGGTGACTCCGAAGCCTGCGAACGCGACGAAAGGTTTCCCTTGAGTCTCCTCAGCAAGAAAACCGCACAACTACTAACGATCGGTACCTGGACCAGCACAAAAATGTGCAGAAGTGCAAAATGAGCACACCACAGCGGTGCCCAGTAAGTATCAATACTAACCTCAGTGAAGTAGTGACGAGTACTAGTCAAGACACCCACTAGTCTAATAAATCAACAGGCATAAATATAGGAATGACAGGGCATGACACCTATCTAATGACTACACAATATGGTTAACAACATAACAACTACAATGCAGACGGAAACACAACAATTCACAATGAAACATAATAATAATACACAGAAGGATGAACGGTAACATAGCCCAAGTTCGGAAATCACAACACAATAAGGACAAGTAGTAACTCAACACTGCATTAGTCTCCACACCAGGCCTTAGCCGCAAATACCATTAAAATGGTCAAACACTTCGAGTGTAGACTTTCACCCGCAAGTTTCTATATTCAAAGCTTTAAGGTAATATCCTTTTTTTTAAAGGGAAATTCTTTTCAAATATAATTTTCCCAAGAGATGTCTCTCAGACATAGTTTTCTTCAAGATAAAAGCTTTTCAATATATACTTTTCCAAAGAAAATGTCCTTTAAACATGGTTTACTTCAACATAAATATTTTTCCAAATATTCTTCTCCAAAGTGATATTCTTCAACATAGTTTTATTTAACATAAATATTTTCAAATATTTTTTTCCAAAGGGATATCCTTCAACATAGTTTTATTTAACATAAATATTTTTCAAATATTCTTCTCCAAAGGAATGTCCTTCAAACATAGTTTTATTAATGAAAATTGTTTTTCAAATTGGACTTTCCAAATAATTGTCTTTCAAAGATAATTCCTTTGATAAAATCTACCGGGATCCCGTCCCGTAGTTCCGAATTCATCACACAATACAGGGGACCTCCCGGAATACATCTGTAGTCCCAAAACAATATGCAGTGCTGGGGGATCTCCCGGAATACGTCCATAGTCCCAAAGTAAATATGCAGTAAAACTTGTAAGGAACTATTCCGGATAATAAAGTTTAAATCTTTACAAAAATATAAAAATTGACCCAAAAGTCGACCCCCGGGTGCGCACCTCGGAACCCGTCAAATTTTACAAAATCCGAATACCATTTGGTCCCTCAAATCACAAGATTATATTTTAGAAATTTCCTTTCAAAACCAACCTTTTCCTCAACTCAAAACACAAATTAAATGATAAAAACAATGACTAATTCATGGAATATATTTAATTCTAGTTGAAGAACACTTACCCAATCGAATTTCGTGAACAACCTATCAAAAATCGCCAAGAACCGAGCTCTAGAAGTCAAAATGTGATTAAAATGGCTCACCCTCGAATTTGGAATATAATATGTCTACCTAAATATTTAATGAATCACGATCGCGGAAGGGGAGATGCGATCGCGAAGAAGGAATTGGCTATTGCCCAGAAATGCATTACGCGGTCGCGAACTTATGCATGCGATCACAGAAGAGGAAGGGAAAGGCCTACGTGATCGCGTGGAACTTGATGCGAACACGAAGAAGGATTTCGAGGTAGTCGGAAACAACACATCGTGAACGCGAAAGGCTATTCGTGATCGCGAAGGAGAACACCAGCAGCAGAAAACAACAGTTCAAAAATAGGAGGAATTAACTCGTAGCCCTCCCGGAACACACCCCAGGCCCCCAGGACCCCCTCCAAACACACAAACAAGTCATATAACCTAACACAGACTCGATCGAGGTCTCAAATCATATCCAGACACGACGAAACTACGAATCGTACTAAAAAACAAACTTAGGAACTTTCAAATCTTCAAACTTCAAAACTCGAGCCGAAACCTATCAATTTAACCCGGAATGACACCAAATTTTGCAGACAAGTCCCAATTCACATAACGGAGCTGCTCCAACTCTCGAAATGAATTCCGACCCCGATATCCCAAAATGTCAACTATGGTCAACTACTCCATTTTTCCAAAATTCAAAATTTCCAACATTCGCCGAATTGCCTCAAATTACTCTACGGACCTCCAAATCCAAATCTGGACGCACACCTAAGCTCAAAATCACCATACGAAGCTGTTGGCATTATCCAAAACTTATTCTAGAGCTTTTTACATAAAAAGTCAAATTTCGGTCAAATTCCACCGTTTAAGCTTCCGTAACTAAAATCCTTCTCCCAATTCGACTCCGAATTATCCGGTAATTGAATCCAACCATGCACACAGGTTGATATACACAATGTGAGGCTGTTCAAGATCTTATTCCACTGAACGGAGCTTAAATTCTTAAAACGATCGGTCGGGTCGTTACATTCTCCCCCTCTTAAAACAAACGTTCTTCCTCGAACGTGCCAAGATTCACCCCAACTCCTCCAATCACTGAATGTAAACTTCCAACACACACCCGCGGGTGATCCCACGTCACCCCAATCTACATAATCCTGACGACACCATATCAACTGCTATTTAGCCTTTCTACTAACACCGATAAGCCTCAACCCCAATTTCTCACCTTCTCTTCATTTCCACAAGACCCGATTCCAAATCCATATCCGGTATCAATCTCAAACAACTACATCAACTCATGCCTATACCCACAAGGTACGACCACACAAATATAGCACAACACACATAGGCTCGTAATAACACTTCTGATCACAATAGCTGCCTGAAATCAATCTAGCACTGGCGATTAGCCTCATATTCGATAGAACTCTGTTTCAAACCTCCATCACACTGATAATAATGCAAGGAACACGAGGACCTCATACCTTGACACCTGAATCACCAAGACACAACTAACACCATCGGGCACACATTCCGCAAGCTAAAACTCAAGAATCGTAGAACAAAAATGACTGAATACGAAAAGAGAACACATAAGGAAACTATCAAACAAGCCCCACAGGCACAACTCTCTATCAATGTTAACCTACAAAACAATATAACAAGGAAAGAGTTAAAGCACATGAACAAATCATAAGGATCCCAACCTGGTATAACTTCTATCACGGTACACAGCCCGATTCAAACACTTCAAATCACATGAAAACACGAGGGTTTCGCTCTCAACTCTAAATCATAATAAGATATATATGCCCCACCAACTGGAACCTTTCACTAAATCACTTCCTTCAACAAAATTACAACACGTGCTAGCTCCCACATCGGTGGAGCATAAGAATCACAACTCGTAACCACTATACTCACGAATCACATCAAGCCTACCGTACAGGACAACATGAATTTACTACTAGTCTCATATCTCTCAATAATGAATAGAAACAAACAATAGACATGGGCTACCACTCACAGAATCTCCCAACAGGAGCAAACACGAAAATAGAGTGCAAAGCATGAAACTCACTCATAAACGAAACAACAAATAAGGGAACTCGTCCCGAACAGCAGAGCTATAATGAATTACAAATGGTGCCCCTCTGTTACAATCAAAACATACATGTACTATAGCATCTGACACAATAGCCTCCGGCCTACTATACGAAACACATCAACGGGTCGGGCCTCCCCTTCTTGTGTGCCCTCTACTCACCTGAATGCCCCGATATAACACATCTGCCCGGAGCCTGAGACAATCTCTCACCCTGTGGCTGATATCTCCACACTCAAAACAACCTCTCTGCTGATATGGCTATGGAAATTGTCTGTAGGAGTACTCTGAGACCCATGAGTACTTGAAACTCCATGCGTATCCGGTAATGCAAATTGAACTGGCTGACCCACAAAACCTTTACCGCGTCGTACCCTGCCTCCATAATAAGGACCAGTAGATCTCTCCGGCCTACGAGGCCCCCTCGCCTCCCTGGAGTCTCTCTCTCTGATCTCGTTTGTCCTCTCGCTCCCAGTCCCATATGCCCTCTAACCGGCAAGCGATCCCTACCAACTGCTGAAACGAAACATATGATTCCAACTCTCGAGCCATGATTTACCGAACATCATGCCTGAGCCCTTCAATGAATCTACGGATTCGCCCTCTAACTGTAGCGACTAAAGCAAGTGCACGCCTGGCCAAATCACTGAATCTGATGGTATACTCTAATACTGACATAGTGCCCTGACGCAGCTGCTCAAACTCCGCGCGCCATGCATCCCGAAGGGACTGAGGCACAAACTCTCTCAAGAACATCTTTGAAAACTGACTCCACGCAACTGAAGCTAGCTCGGCCGGGCTACCCCAACTCATATGCCCGCCACCACTGAAGAGCCGCTCCCTGAAGCTGAAACGTAGTAAGAGCAACCCCACTCGCCTCAACAATATCAAAAGTACGGAGGGTGCTATGTCACTCCTCTAGAAAACCCTGGTATCATCCGTCGCCAATCCACTGAAAGTAGGAGAGTGGTATTACCTTTACCTCTCAATTCTGAGTTGTCCTTCCTCAGATGCTGCTGTCCTACTCATGGGCTGAAATGAAACCACATGATGTGCTACCATGACAATTGGAACCTGACAACATGATCTTGCTGTTCTAGAATGTAGGCGGCGGGAGTCTGAACTCCTCCCATGATCTTGTGGAGTAGCTGGTACACTTGGAATCAATCCGGTTCTCCAACTGGGACTACTGGCGGCTTCTCCACGGCTTCTCTGGTAGGTGCCCTAACTGCGGCACGTGCTTCTTGTCGACCTCTTCCCCTAGCGACCGCTGCCCCGGGGGCAATATCATCAGGAATCACATCTCGTGTCCTCACCATCAGTGAGAGAATGGAACGGTAATTTTAAACTTCAAGATCAATGAACTTGCAAGATAGGAATGAATGAAGTGAAATTTTCCTAATAGTTCCATAGCCTCTCAAAGATAAGTACTAAGGTCTCTGTACCGATCCTCAAGACTCTACTAAATTCTCTTATGACTCGTAGAACCTATGAACCTAGGGCTCTGATACCAACTTGTCACGACCCAAATTTTCCTCCGTTGGGTATCGTGATGGCTCCTAGTCTTAAGGACTAGGTAAGCCTAATGTTTATTGTATAACAGTAAAATAAATGAGATTTAACAGTCTCGATATAAAGATCTTCACAAAATTACAATTTCCCAAAATCGGGAGTATAAGTCATAAGCTCTATACAGTTACTACAACTTCTAACTACAGCTGTTCGGAAGTAAGTAAAACAGCATAAATACAGAATACGAGGGTGACTCCGAAGCCTGCGAACGCGACGACGACGACAGGTTTCCCTTGAGTTTCCTCCATAAGAAAACCGCACAGCTACTAACAATCGGTAACTGGACCTGCACAAAAATGTGCAGAAGTGCAGAATGAGCACACCACAGCGGTGCCCAGTAAGTATCTAGACTAACCTCAGTGAAGTAGTGACGAGGACTAGTCAAGACACCAACTAGTCTAATAAATCAACAGGCATAAATATAGGAATGACAGGGCATGACACCTATCTAATGAATACACAATATGGTTAACAACATAACAACTACAATGTAGAAGGAAATACATCAATTCACGACGAAACATAATAATAATACACAGAAGGATGGACGGGAACACAACCCAAGTCCGAAAATCACAACACAATAAAGAAAGGTAGTAACTCAACACTGCATTAGTCTCCACACCAGGCCTTAGCCACAAATACCATTAAAATGGTCAAAAACTTCAAATGTAGACTTTCACCCGCAAGTTTCTATATTGAAAGCTTTAAGGTAATAATCTTTTTTTTAAAGAGAAATTCTTTTGAAATATAACTTTCCCAAGAGACGTCTCTCACACATAGTTTTATTCAAGATAAAAGCTTTTCAACATTTACTTTTCCAAAGAAAATGTCCTTTAAACATGGTTTTCTTCAACATAAATATTTTTCCAAATATTCTTTTCCAAAGGGACATTCTTCAACATAGTTTTATTTAACATAAACATTTTCAAATATTCTTTTCCAAAGGGATATCCGTCAACATAGTTTTATTTAACATAAATATTTTCAAATATTCTTCTCCAAAGGAATATCCTTCAAACATAGTTTTATTCAAGAAAATTGTTTTTCAAATTGGACTTTCCAAATAATTGTCTTTCAAAGATAATTCCTTTGATAAAATCTACCGGGATCCCGTCCCGTAGTTCCGAATTCATCACACAATACAGGGGACCTCCCCGAATACGTCCGTAGTCCCAAAGTAAATATGCAGTATGGGGGGGGGGGATCTCCCGGAATACATCCATAGTCCCAAAGTAAATATACAGTGCTGGGGAATCTCCCGGAATACGTCCGTAGTCCCAAAGTAAATATGCAGTACAGGGGGGTCTCCCGGAATACGTTCGTAGTCCCAAAGTAAATATGCTGTGCTGGGGGTTCTCCCGGAATACGTTCGTAGTCCCAATTTAATATGCAGTGCAACAACCAAAGACAACAATTACAGCACGACAGAAAACTCGTACATCACCACATCAAATACAAATCCACCATGACAATGACACCAGGTACGACGATCAAGTCAATACAAGAACTTCAATTCACAAGAAAACAATAGAACATCGTTTACAAGGAAAAATCACGGTAAAGAATACTAAGTGTAGAAGAGAACAACTTGGCCGGGGAGAAAAAATACAAGCAACAAATCCACAAATTCGAGTCAACAATAAGAAGACAACACAAGTCAAAAAAATCCAAGTAAGGACAACTCGACTAAAATATAAGTTGTCTAAACCCCTTATGAGGTTGAGCATTTATGAGAGATATTCAACAATTCAATTAATTTTCGGCAGTCTATGAAAATATAGCATGACGATAAAGAGGTAAAACCTTTGGTTAAGTCAAAACAGGGTCAAGTAGGCGATAAGGGTGAATCCTAAAGCAATTAGCTCTAATTCAAACAGGTAGGAGTGAAACTAGCAATTTAGAACTGTAGTATATCAAGAACAACTTCATACAAGGTGAACATAAGGATCTAAGAACCCTAAAAGGTCAACCTTCTACAAATAAGACCGAGCACACACTCATCACCTTGCGTACACGGACCACAATCAACATAGAAGACTCAAATCCTAAGGGATAATTCCCCCACACAAGGTTAGGTAAGATACTTAAATGAAAGACGACAACCCGGTATTCTAAAATGAACTTCTTGGGCGAAAAGACCTCCGAACGGCTCAAAATCAACTAAAACAACTTCAAAATACACGTAAAATTTGTGAGGAACTATTCCGGATAATAAAGTTTCAATCTTTACAAATATATAAAAATCGACCCAAAAGTCGACCCCCCGGCCCGCACCTCGGAACCCGTCAAATGTTACAAAATCCGAATACCATTTAGTCCCTCAAATCACGTTTTTCATTTTAGAAATTTTCTTTCAAAACCAACCTTTTCCTCAACTCAAAACACAAATTAAATGATAAAAACAACGACTAATTCATGGAATATATTTAATTCTAGTTGAAGAACACTTACCCAATCGAATTTCGTGAAAAACCCATCAAAAATTGCCAAGAACCGAGCTCTAGAAGTCAAAATGTGATTAAAATGGTTCAACCCTCAAATTTGGAATATAATCTGTCTACCTAGATATTTAATGAATCTCGATCGCGGAAGGGGAGATGCGATCACGAAGAAGGAATTGGCTACTGTCCAGAAATGCACTACGTGATCGCGAACTTATGCATGCAATCCCAGAAAAAGAAAGGGAAAGGCCTACGCGATCGCGTGGAACTTGATGCAAACTCAAAGAAGGATTTCGAGTTAGTCGGAATCAACACATCACGAATGCGAAAGGTTGTTCGCGATCGCGAAGGAGAACACCAGCAGCAGAAAACAACAGTTCAAAAATAGGAGGAATTGACCCGTAGCCCTCCCGGAATACACCCGAGGCCCCCGTCAAAACACACAAACAAGTCATATAACCTAACACGGACTCGCTCGAGGTCTCAAATCACATCCAGACACGACGAAACTACGAATCGTACCAAAAATCGAACTTAGGAACTTTCAAATCTTCAAACTTCAAAACTCGAGCCAAACCTATCAATTCAACCTGGAATGACGCCAAATTTTGCAGACAAGTCCCAATTCAGATAACCGAGCTTCTCCAACTCTTGGAATCGTATTCCGACTACGATGTCCCAAAAAGTCAACTGTGGCCAACTACTCCATTTTTTCAAACTTCAAATTTTCCAACTTTCGCCGAATTGCCTCAAATTACTCTACGGACCTCCAAATCCGGACGCAGGCCTAAGCTCAAAATCACCATACGAAGCTGTTGGCATTATCCAAAACTTATTCCAGAGTTGTTTACATAAAAAGTCAAGTTCCGGTCAAATTCCACCGCTTAAGCTTCCGAAACTAAAATCCTTCTCCCAATTCGACTCCGAATTATCCAGTAACTGAATCCAACCATGCACGCAGGTTGATATACAAAATGTGAGTCTGTTCAAGACCTTATTCCACCTAACGAATCTTAAATTCTCAAAACGACCGGTCGGGTCGTTACATGTCGATTTTTGTATTTTGATAAGAAAATATAGGAAAACCATAGTTTTTCATTAAAGTTGATTCCTTTAAGCAATAATTGATTATATTGAACCAATTGTGATTAGATTCTAGCGGGTTAGTGCCAAATTCTAAAGGAAAGGCCGTGCTAGAGCAATGATTACGTGTGAGATTGAGGTAAGTGATTGGTTTAACCTTGACTTGAGGTAATAGGAATCCCGAACATAAATGCTAAGTGAATTTGCATGTGTGTGGTGTATAGGTACGGTGACGAGTATCTATGCACCACCAATTTATTTGTTGAACATGATCCCTTCCATGTTTCCAATTTACTTGATTCATGGCTTAAATGTTTTATGCTCATTGATGTCTCCATGACTACTTGGTTTCATTAACTTGTTGTTGAATATTGTTTCAAGAATTTTGGAAGTGTTGATTGTTCCTTTGGTTTCATTGTGATACACAAAAAGGAGGAGCAGGCTAACAGTATTTTATTATATATATTCCGGTTGGTTTCATTAGGAAATGATAATTGATGAAGTTTATGAGTACTATAGCTTTCTGTTTACAATTGTTGAGACAAAAATATTTTGAAAGGCTTTGACCTGAATTGTGAAAATTTTCATAAATAAAGTGATATGATATGTCTGGTGGGAGCGGGTTGCACACCGCAACAAGGAGTGATAAGGTTGGACAGGTAGGATTGGGTTGCACGCCGCAACAGGAGCAATAATGGTGATATATTTAGGGAGGAGTAATAAGGGCGGACAGGTGGGAGCGGGTTGCACACCGCAACAAGGAGCAATAAGAGAGGACACTTATGTTTTACTGATTTTTAAACTCACGGATTTGAAAACTTACTGATTTACTTTATTATTTTTCCTATTATGCAATTACAGTTATTTTAAAGTGGAAGTTTGGGAATTCAAAAACTTCTGTGAGAATTGGTTATAGCTGAGACCTAGAAAAGGTGGCTGAGTTATTCTATTTATTGCGACAGACTATTGTTTTGTTTAGTTTAGGACTTCTTTCTTTCTTTATGATATATTGTCATAGGTTATGTTATAAATGCCCCGCCATATCCTTGTCACTACTTCGCTGAGGTTAGGCTTGACACTTATTCAATACATGAGCTCAGTTGTACTGATACTGCATTTTTCACTTTTTGTGCAGATCCAGGTACCAGCCAAAGTTAAGTTTGAGTCATAGCTGTGCATTTTCACGGAGACAAGAGGTAGATCTGCTGGCGTTCACAGACTCCTGGAGTCGTATCTACACTATTTAGTTGTTGTTTTATTTCATTCGAAACAGACATATATACTTCTTTCAGCCCATTATTTATAGTATTCTTAGTAGTTCGTGAATTGTGATACCAGACCCTGGGTAGGATTATGGTTATATATTTAGTTCGAGGTTCGGCTTATTTATTTGGTTATTATTATTATTATTATTATTCATGAGGTTACTTATTGGGAATATAAGATTAAGTTTATATTTAAAATTGTTCTGTTATGTATAGGTAAATTTTAAGACAAAATGGTTAATTAAATTTCTAACATTGACTTGCCTAGAAGTTATTGTGTTAGGCGCCATCACGATCCCGTGGGTTGGAAATTTGGGTCGTGACATCTTGTGGCTAGAAGTAAGAGAGTACTGGTTAGCCCTGAAGATGACAGGGACTGTGGCTGGTATTCCCATTTTATTGTTGTTCCCATTAGTGCTTTAGTGGGGTGAAGAAAACATGCCTTTTCCATAAAAATGGAATTTTGGACGTAATTTTTTCCCATTTGTCTTTTCTTTTTCTTCTTTTTTAAAAAAGAACCTCATGTGATCACGTGCCTACTTTTTCAGCAACCATGGAAGTGTTTGAGAAAATTCCCAACTTCCGTGCTTGGGTATATAAACTATTAACTGTTGTCCCTATGGAGAAAAGATATTGGAAATACCTTTCATAGAGATTTGGTTGGAAAGTGAAGACACTCGGTACTTTTCGCGCTTACTGTCTTTCCTCTTCTCTTCTCTGTTGGTTCAAGAGTTTCTTATTTTTCCCTTTTTCCTTTGATAAGATTTCCCATTCGCGGTATTAGTCCCGCATCTGTTCCATTCACAAGGCTTTCCGTGACTCTTGCTGAGGAAAGAATTTTAAGTTCTTCTTCTTCAAAAAGTAAGATTGGTGGATCTTGTGGCTCTAATGGTGAAGAAGACACTGCATAAGGGTCTTTGGTACGAGGCCACGTGTCAGGAGACGCGTGGTTTCTGATGATGAAAATATTCCTTCTCACTGATAAGTTGGTATTTTACAAATTTATCTCGTCTTTAATCTTGGATTTTTGTTGTGTTTGGTTGATAAAATCACGTGTTTAATATCGTTTACTTCTATTTTATATGTCCTATATGATTTAGATGTGATCATGAAGAAACCAAGCAAAAACGAGTAAAAAAGAAGTTGAAAAGAAGAAAATATGGGAAAACGCCTTAGGTGTCGCAATTGCGACATACCTTGGCAAATGCAAAGCCAAACATTCCAATCAATGTTCGCAAATGCGAAAGGAGGGTCGCAAATGCGAAGTCAAACTAGACATTCAATCTTTTCAAATATGAAGACGTCCATCACAAATGCGAAGCCAAGTGCACAGTGCACAGTTCGCAATTGCGAACATACAGATCGCAAATGCGAAAGTCAACCTTTAAGTCCTAGTTCGCAAATGCGAAGATCGCGCTTCAGTGCTGGGCATTTCTGCCATTTACATTTTCTTCATTCCGACCCTTTAATACCTAACCTAGCTCATTTGTAAAATATCTTTAGCTTATTTTTAGTTTTTAGACTAGAGAAGACAAGTTTTGGAGCTAGGGTTCTTGCACACACACTTGGGTCTTGAAGATCTGAAGCTTTTGGTTGAGAATTTCTTAGTCATTTATGCTCATTTATTCATTTTATTGCTTTGTATTAAATATTTAAGTGTGTTGTATTTTTTCCAACTCTTGAATCTTGTTTATGGAAATATTCATATTTAAAGTGTGGATTAAATATCTTGCTGTGCTTATGTATTGAACGATTTTTAGTAATATTGAAGTGAGTTATTGTTTCTTTAATTATTCTTGTTCTTTAATGTTTCCAAAGGTATTAGATAACCCTAGGACTCTCCCATTAACTTCGAATTAATTTTGGGAAAGATTATTTGGGGTTGGCAAAGATTAATTAACAAGAACTTGAGGCTTTAACCCTCATTTTATAGATTCTACCTAGGGATAGGATTGAACTACTTGTTGCCATATTCGGGTGTGCTTAATCAATTAATTATTTTAGGTATAATTCAATTAGGAAGTCTTGTTAGTCTTCGGAAGAAGCTAACATAGAATTATTACCCGAAGCTAATTAACATAAACTCGCTCATATTTGTTAAATCGTGAAATACATTGGATCGTTATTTGAGTGTAATTCCCGATGCATCCATGCTTGTGGTCATTGATCATTTTACTTTCTTTCTAAGTTAGTTTAGATTTTCGCATTTAGCTATAATATTTTCTCAAAACCATTCTAAGTGTTTGGCTTAGCATAATAAGTGATAATTCTCTTACACCTCTAATCGCCTACATATTGTTCTCTGTGGGATTCGACCCCGACTCATAGTTGGGTAAATTATATTGCATGCGACCTTGTCCATTTACGTTTTAGTAGTGCATTTGGACGTCATCAAAATTTCGTTGACGGGGAACAATTTGAGGTATTTAGGTTGTTTGAGAAGTAAACGTAAGTGCTTTGGTCCAAACTTGTGAATATTTGTGTAATTATTTTCTTATCTTTGTTTATCTTCTTATTTGTTTCTTGTTTATTTTCTTAATTTTGAAAAATGGCATCGCATAATGAAAATTGGTGGGATGGTAGTTGTTCATACTTTGATGACCCTTGTCCTTATTGTGGAGGACCACACTCATGGCAAAATTGTTTAAATTCTCCCGGGGGCGGATTGTGCGCACAATATCAAACTCATGAGTGGAGTATTTGTGATAAGTTTGGTCGCCAAAATGGTCATTGGGATAATTTTACTTATTTGTCCTTCCCTCCCCCAAGCCCCCGCTAAGATGAGTCTACTTTTTGTGATGAAAATTATAGGGATGTGGAAGTGGAAGAAATTGAGCATGGTTAAAATGGAGAGTTCAAGATCATGTTAGAATTCTTACTTGAAGGAGGAAACAAAGATCAAAATCCCTTGGAGGAGCTTTTGGAAAATAATCTCCAAAATGACTTGGCGCGTGAAAGGTTGAACTCACAAATGGAACAAATGCTTAAAGCTTTAGAGGTCCAAAAATCCTCGGAAGTGAATGATAGCCAAGAACCTTCCTTATAGGTTGAAGCCGGAAATCCTTCTTTGGAACTTGATCAAAATCAAGAAGAACTCTCAATTGCTCAAAATGAAAAAATGATGCTCATGATGGAGGTCATTCTTGAAAATGAGGAGAAGCAAAGCTTGACACTCGAGGACATAAAACAAGCACTACATCGAAATGATGAGACTATTCGCACTTTGGAAGATCAAAGGAAATCATTGATTGAGGCTTATCATGCCTATCAATTTGAAAGTGTGGAAAGAGGTCAAGAAGAGTCCAACTCCGAGGAAGAAAGTAAGCTTTATTTTGAGGAATCAAGAGTTGAACACCTCTAACTGACTCTATGCTTGTTGGTGATGCCAAGAAAAATATGGAATTAGAGTCAACTGGTGTAATTGAAACTATGGTTGGAATTGTGTGGTGATATGGGAATTGAACTACACGAGCCAATGAGGGATTGCGAGGAGGAAAGGAAAAGGCCATACATCTTACAGTTTGAGGGAACAAGAAGGCAAAATGATATTCCTCACATGAAATCCAAGAAGTGCAAAATGAAGAAATTAATGCTTGGCTTGATCATCTACTTACCATGCCTCATCGCTCGTGGTCACAAGCTTGAGTCTAAGTTAGGTTCCCAATTCATATGTTAAATGCGGTGCTTGGTGGGAGGCAACCCATAGTTTTTCAAATGTTTATTCATTTTTGAAATTTTCTTATTTAGAATATCTTAGAATATTATTTTGGACTAATCTTCCAAGTTTGAGAATTTTTAGAGTTGATTTGAGCAGGTCGGAGTGGTCTGGAGAGCCAAAACCAGTAGCTGCTGAAATTGCAGAAGCAACATTCGCATTTGCGAACTTGGGCCCATCGCAAAATCAAAGAAAAGGTCGCATTTGCGACCATTGATGAAATTTTAAGTCCCCAATTATGAAGGCTGTGTCACAAATTCTACATCAGAGGGCTTAAACGGGTAACTGTCTCCATTTTGAACAAAAGTTGAAAAAAGAATTTGGGGCTCTCAAACCTTCATCTTCCTCACTCTCCTAACTGTAAAACTCCACCATTTTTCACTCCTAATTGCAAGCATCAAGGTATGAAGGCTCACTATTTGTGCATTTATTGTCTATTGCTCCATCTTATTCTTCTTCTCTCCTTTATTTCTCAAAACCTAGGTTTAAAATGTGTCGTTCTTCCATCAGAAATAGTTTTTAAAAATTTCTCAGTTCAAGTGTTGATTTCTGGGTGAGATTGGTTGAGAATGTAAGCTTTTTTTTTGCTTGAAAAATGGTGAAGTCTGAGTACCCATGACTTCGTTAAAATAGAAGTGATTTTGTGCACTTAATTTGTGATCGATGAAAGGCCCGAATGAGATTCTTGGACGAATCATTGAAATTTCTTCAATTTGTGATTGTGTGTGATGTTTTTTGCATATTTGTGTGCCTAAAAACTGATTGGGGTATCTAAAAGTGCGATTTTGTCGAAAAATTTTGGACTGTTCAGTGGTTGGGGACGATGTGGTCGCAATTGCGATGGCCTCTTCGCATTTGCGAAACCTGTCAGCCCTGGCAACCTTCGCAATTGCGAAGAATATGTCACATTTGTGAAACCTGTGATTTCCTGTTGCCTTCGCAATTGAGAAATAAATGTCGCAATTACGACATCAGAGAGCACGCTTATGTAGATTTGAAAATCCTGGAATTTTTTCTAAGGTTGGTTTCGATTGTCCAATCATTTCTTTGGCATATTTGAACCCATTTTGCAATATATTTCATAACCATGCCACATTCTCACTCAAATACTTTCTTTACATGTATCGAAAGCTGAAAATAAGCTCAAACTCTGATGAATCTGCGCATGAAAATCCTTTGGAAGTTGAGGAGAATTATGACCAACACTGATTCTTGTCATTTGAATGTCATTAAAGGTATTATGTCTAGTTGATCTCGAAGAAGTTTCTCCCAGAAAGTGGCATATTGTTGGATAAGGTCCCGGAACGTCTTCCCGAGTTCCATCGGAGACTTGTAGAGATGGGTTGGACCTGTTTTGCCCCTCAACCTTACGGAGCCAATGAGCAATAGGTAATGGAGTTCTATGCAAATCTCCCGGCCATCAGGTTAAAAAAGCCAAAGATGAGGATTCGCGGCAAAATGGTACATTTCGGAGCAGAATCTGTGAACCAAGTCTATCACCTCCATGATCATGACATGGCCCAATTCCGTGAAAAAGATTGTGCCTCCGGGGAGTGGTTGGTCTCCATATTATGCCCTGGTGCGGATGATCCATGGGCTGCTGAAAAGAGAGTGATCACGTCCAAAGAATTCACTGCTGAAGCTAAGATATGGCTGGCCATTATACGTAGTCGCATCTCCCCTGTGTCTAATATATGAAATGTACCAATAACGAGAGCTCAGATGATAACATGCCTTCTTGATAGTATTCCGATCAATGTTGGTGAGATTTTCATTAATGAAATGAGGAAGTATCGGCTTCATAATGGTCCATCATTGATATTCCCATCTCTTATCACTAAGCTGTGTCAATTTGCTGGGGTTCAGGAGGACCCGGAGAACAACTGGATAGAGCCGGGAAAGCCTATTAATCCATTAAATAATAGAGGAGAGGGAGGCGCCATCAAAAGAAAAAAGAGAAAGTTCGGAACTTCTTCTCAGACCAACCAGGGCAACCTGCCTTCATCTTCTACAGGAGGACCATTTGCTATGCTTTCCGAGGAAATGCGGCAAATTCGCGAGCTAATAGCTAGCCTTCCTCAGGGACCTGGGGAAACATATAAGGGAACCTCTGCATACATTTCAAAGAAAGAATTTCAAAAGTATATTGATGATCAAAAGAAGTAGGGGGATCACCTCAAGAAGCTGGAGAAGGCATATACTTATTTGGCCACAACGCACGGTAGTTTGAGCACTTCTCATGACAAACTGGCCAATGCACACACCGGGATGAAGAATAGAGATAAATGCTTCACCCCCATGTGGAAGTGTGTGAAGGGGCTATGGAAAGTTCTAAAGACTCAAGAGCCAATGTCATCGACCGAGCCGAAAGATGATGATGCTCCAGTTCATTGG
This sequence comes from Nicotiana knightiana, assembly GCA_005239525.1. Taxonomy (NCBI): domain Eukaryota; kingdom Viridiplantae; phylum Streptophyta; class Magnoliopsida; order Solanales; family Solanaceae; genus Nicotiana; species Nicotiana knightiana. Next base: position 86,667 of record ML436347.1, read on the forward strand.
TCCGAGGAAGAAGAAGAGGAGGATGCGACTGAGTCCAACGGCGAGGAGAGCACTTGATGCAGTATTCAGGGAGAACTTTACACCATTTTACTCGATTTTGTTTAGTTGCATTGGGGACATTGCAACATTTCTAGTTGTGGGTGGCTTCTTGTATAACTGTGGATATGGTAGATTGGTATTTTGTTTTCATGTGATGTGTTATATTAGTATGTCTATTAGCCTCTTGATTTTATTATATAATATGTTTTATTGAATTTATGCTTATTAGATTCTTGATTTTTTTAATATAGTATGTTTTATTTTTGTGACGATATCCTTGGTTTTCTGTTCACCATGGTTCTTTTTTCGAGGATGCCAATTTTCTTTTTTGAACCGGGTAACTTTTGGTAAATTTTTATTTTGACTTTTCCCGATGATGGATAGCTAGGTGACTTTCTTAAGGGAATTATTCTTATAGTTTAGATATAATTTTTGTTAATTTAGGAAGAATAAGTGGTATGAGTTGGGGTTTGTGTCCATTAGCCAATTTGTGGTTTGCTTGGTACCAACATGGTTTAAACCTCGGTATATGAATTATTGATCTTTGAAAAAGAAAAATGATTGAGTAAATATCATTGTCATTACTTTTAGACACAATTTTTGGCTCTTTGATTCACTAAATAGCCTCTTAGGCTATATGTCACTTTCTTGAGTTCATTGGTTTCAATTGGATTTTGGATTTGTATTCCACTTGAGTTTTTACGTGCCATGTGTGGTGAGACTTATTGTGAAATTCTTTTGCATCATTTTTATTTTAGAACTGTAATGACCGACCGGTCGTTTTGCATTATCGGACCCCGTTCCCCTAAATAAAACTTCCCATAGCGGCTTATTGTGATTTATGACTTCCAGGGGCGGGTGGTCAGGGTATATCATCAGCTAGATTCTATGCCATTCCGTCCAGATCAGATGTAGTGGCCTCAGACGCCGTGATCATAGGTATTATCTCAGTATGTCGTATAGAGGCTTCAATATTATTTGATCCAGGATCCACCTATTCATATGTTTCAGCATTATTTGCTCATTTTCTGGATGCTCCTCGCGAGTCCTTGGGTTCTCCTATATATGTTTACACTCATATGGGCGATTCTGTGGTGGTAGACCGGATCTATTGGTCTTGTGTGATCACCTTCTGTAGGTTCGAGACAAGAGCCGACCTTTTATTGTTTGACATGGTTGATTTTGAGGTTATTATAGGAATGGATTGGCTATCTCCTTATCATGCCGTGCTGGAGTGGAGAGGTTCCTCAGTTAGTGCAGCCAGCTGGGTTATTTCATTCATGAAGGCTCGAAATATGGTCGAGAAGGGTTGTCTGGCCTATCTTGCTTATGTGCGGGACACCACCATCGAGTCTCCGAAGATTGATTCAGTTCCAGTTGTTTGAGAATTTGTTGATGTATTTCTTCAGATCTTCCGGGCATGCCTCCAGATCGTGATATTGATTTCTGCATTGATTTATCTCCAGGCACCCAACCTATATCAATTCCTCCGTACCGTATGGCTCCAAAAGAGTTGAAGGAGCAACTTGAGGAGTTGTTGGCTAAGGGGTTCATCAGACCGAGTGTATCACCATGGCGTGCTCCAGTTCTATTCGTGAAAAAAAAGTATGGGTCCATGCGGATGTGTATTTATTATCGCCAGTTGAACAAGGTCACCATCAAGAACAAATATCCTTTGCCGCGCATCGATGATTTGTTTGACCAGTTTCGGGGGGCTAGGGTGTTTTCTAAGATTGATTTGAGATTGGGATATCATCAGTTGAAGACTCGGGCCTCAGATGTTTCGAAGACTGCCTTTCGTACGAGGTATGGCCACTATGAGTTCCTGGTGATGTCCTTTGGCTTGACTAATGCCCCAGCAGCATTCATGGACTTGATGAATAGGGTGTTCAGGCCGTATATTGATTTCTTTGTCATTGTCTTTATTGATGACATTTTGATTTACTCACGTAGCCTGGGGGAGCATGAGCAACATTTGAGAGTTGTGCTCCAGACTTTGCGGGAACATAAGCTATATGCTAAGTTCTCCAAGTGTGAGTTCTTGTTGGATTCTGTAGCATTCCTGGGGCATGTGGTATCCGGAGAGGGTATCAAGGTTGATCCTCAGAAGATCGAGGCAGTTCAGATTTGGCCGCTTCCTACTTCAGCTATAGAGATCAGGAGATTTTTGGGTCTAGCAGGCTATTATCGCCGATTTATGGAGGTGTTCTCTTCTATTGCAGGTCCATTGACTAGATTGACTCAGAATAATGCCCCGTTTCGATGGTCCAACGAGTGTGAGGCGAGCTTTCAGAAGCTCAAGGCAGCATTAACCTCAGCACCAGTTCTGGTAATGGCTTCCGGTTCGGGGATGTATATAATGTATTGCGACGCTTCGCGTGTTGGCTTGGGATGTGTGTTGATGCAGGAAGGGAGATTTATTACTTATGCTTCGTGCCAGCTGAAGGTTCATGAGAAGAATTACCCTGTGCACGATTTAGAGTTGGCGGCGATTGTTCATGCTCTTAATATTTGGAGGCACTACTTGTATGGGGTGTCCTGTGAGGTTTATACAGACCACCGCAGCTTGCAGCACTTGTTTATGCAGAGGGACCTTAATTTGAGGAAGAGCATGTGGCTTGAGTTGTTGAAGGATTATGATATCACCATTCTTTATCATCTGGGCAAGGCAAATGTGGTAGCAGATGCCTTGAGCAGGAAGGCAGAGAGTATGGGTAGTTTCGCTTATATTGCAGCAGAGGAGAGACCTCTATCCTTGGACATTTAGTCCTTGGCTAATCTCCTGGTGAGATTAGACCTTTCATATCCGCGTCGAGTTTTAGCACATGTGGTTTCTCAATCTTCGTTATTGGGGGAGATTAAGGCCCGGCAGTTCGATGATCCGTGCTTAGCAGAGCTTCGGGAGATAGTGGTACAGGGTGGTGCCAAGGAGGTTATTATTGGCGAGGATGGTGTTCTGAGACTTCATGCCATTTATGTGTTCCTAATGTTGATGGCCTGAGGGAGAGGATTCTAGAGGAGGCATACAGTTCTCGGTATTCTGTTCATCCTGGTGCTACGAAGATATATCATGATTTGAAGCAGCATTACTGGTGGAGGCGGGTGAAGAGGGACATTGTGGAGTATGTGACTAGGTTTCTTAATTGCCAACAAGTGAAGTATGAGCACCAGAGGCCAGGAGGCCTACTTCAGCAGATGCCCATTCCTGAGTGGAAATGGGAGTGCATCACTATGGACTTCGTGATTGGGTTGCCTCGGACTTTGCGGAAGGTGGACGCGGTTTGGGTCATTGTGGATAGATTGACCAAATCGGCATATTTCATTCATGTAGCTACTACATATATTTCTGAGAGGTTAGCCCAGATCTACATTCGGGAGGTAGTCCGATTGCACGGTGTGCCGGTGTCCATTATATCAGATCGAGGTCCTCAGTTCACCTCGCACTTCTGGAGAGCATTGCATAGTGGGTTAGGCACCCAGATAGACCTCAACACAGTAATTTACCCTCAGGCTGATGGCCATTCGGAGCGTACGATTCAGATATTGGAGGACATGCTTAGGGCATGCGTGATTGACTTCGAAGGTCAGTGGGACCAGTTCTTGGCTTTGGCCGAGTTTGCTTACAATAATAGTTATCAGTCCAGCATCGAGATGGATCCATTTGAGTCTTTGTGTGGTCAGCGATGTCGTTCCCCTATCGGGTGGTTTGAGCCTTGCGAGGCTAAGTTATATGGTACCGACCTAGTGAGGGATGCTTTGGAGAGGGTGAAGTTGATTCAGGAGAGGCTCCGCACAGCACATTCCAGACAGAAGAGTTACGCGGATCAGAGGGCGCGTGATGTATCATTTATGGAGGGAGACAAGGTTCTGTTGAAGGTCTCGCCGATGAAGGGTATTATGAGGTTTGGGAAGAAGGGCAAGCTGAGCTCGAGGTTTATAGGTCCCTTCGAGGTGTTGAGGCGAGTTGGGGAGGTTGCTTATGAGCTAACCTTACCTCCCAGTTTATCAGGAGTTCATCCGGTATTTCATGTATCCATGCACCGGAGGTACCACACTGACTTCTCTACAAGGTTGATTTCAACACTATTCAGTTGGATGCGAGGTTGGGCTACGAGGAGGAGCCAGTTGCTATTATTGATAGACAGGATCGCCAGTTGAGGTCCAAGAGAGTTTCTGCAGTGAAGGTCCAGTGGAGGGGCCAACCAGTCGAGGAAGCGACCTGGGAGTCCGAGGAGGTCATGCGGAGCAGATATCCTCACTTATTCAGCACTTCAGGTATGATTCTAGACTCGTTCGAGGACGAACATTTATTTAAGAGGTGGAGAATGTAACGACCCGATTGGTCATTTTGCGTTATCAAACCTCGTTCCCCTAAAATTAACTTCCCATAGCGGCTTATTGTGATTTATGACTTGCGGGGGCGGGTGGTCCGAGTTTCGGAAGTGTTTAGAGTGATATTGGAACACTTGGTTCCTTCAGGTTGGCCTTTAAGGCCAAGTTTGACTTCGGTCAACATTTTTAGAAAACGACCTCGGAATCGAGTTTTGACGGTTTCGGTAGCTTTGTATGATGATTTCGGACTTGGGCGTATGTTCGGAATGAGTTTCGGATGAACCGGGAGCGTTTCGGCGCCCAATATTGAAATAAGAGTTCCTTAAGTTCATATTGTGGTTTGGGATGTGTTTTTGTGTTATCGAGGTCCGAACGGAATTCTGAGATCGGGGATAGTTCCGTTATGTCATTTATGACTTGCCTGCAAAATTTGGTGTCATTCCGAGTAGTACAGGTCGGTTCGGTGCATTGTTAGCGAATTCAAGAAAACTTAAAGTTCCTAAGTTTTGTTCTAGGGGTTTTGAGGTTTGATTTTGAGTTTTAGCGTTGTTGCGGGTGTTCCGAAGGCTCGAGCAAGTCCGTATTATGATTTGGGACTTGTTGGTATATTTGGATGGGGGCTCGTGTGGGCCCATGTGCCTCTCGGGCACCAAACGAGGCCTAAAACCAGCTGAAGCAATTGCTAGTGCACCTGATCTGGTGTGACTGCAGGTGCAGTTGCCCAGTCACAGGTGCGAGACTGCTCATGCGGTCCAGGCCTTGGAGGTGCGACCCCCAGGTGGGTTCCCAGTTCTCGCAGGTGCGGGATCCTTCTCGCAGGTGCGGAGCCGCAGGAACGGACTCCAGCCCGCAGGTGCGAGCCCAGGCCCTTGTCCCATTTTCCGCAGGTGCGAGCTATTGCTCGCAGTTGCGAGACTGCAGGTGCGGTCGTCGAGTGGCAGGTGCGAAAACCCCTGTAGGTAGTAAGGTCTTTAAGTGCGGGATTATCCCATTTTCACTCCATTTTCTTCCACCATAGACGATTTTGAGAGATTGGAAAAGATCCCCACGACCCAGCCACTGAGAGGTAAGTAAATTGTACCGTAAATTTAGTTAATGCATGAATTCCTAGTTGAATTTAACTACCTAATTAGTGAAAAATTAAGGAATTGGGTAGTAACCTAGGGCTTTTGAGATTTAGAGAGTTACCCGTGAATTGACTATGAAATCATACAAAAATCATATATTAATGATCCTTAGGTTATGGGTGAGTGTTTCCTTCGAGAATTTTTGAAATCCGAGCATGCAGGCATGGGGTTGGATTTTGGGATTTCTTCAAGAATGATGAATTTGACTAAATAATAGGAGAATTCCATGCTTTGAGTATAATTTGATATATTTACGTAACGTTTGGTTAGCTTCGAGTCCTTTGGGTGACGAGTTCGGAGTTTCAGGTGCATTCTTGACCCGGGGAGTAGGTGCGACGCGAGGTGAGTCTCCTTTCTAACCTCGTAAGAGGGAAATTTTCCCGTAGGTTTTTTAAATGCTATGTGTGATATTTGTGGGGGTTGCGTATGTACAAAGTGATAAGAGTCCGTACGTAGCGGCTATTATTATTATGTCCGGGTAGTTAGGCCCACATCATGCCTTGTGTTTTCCTTGAAATGAACTATATGCTTAATGAATTAAATGTTACATGCGGCTTATTTCCCTGAGATCATGGAATTTGAGAAATTTTAAGGAATTTTTCACTGAAAAGTAATTTAAAAAGGAATACTGTGTGTGCATGTGATCGCTTCGCAAATTTACATTCCGCGAGCGGAGTGTGATTTCCCCCACTCTCATGGGAGCGGGCCCTATGCCACGACGGATTGAAAGATGCACTTATGGTTCGGGCCGTTCGATCCTCGGCAGTGCATAGATATGATTACTTTATGGCAAAGACGCACTTATGGTTCGGGCCGTTCGATCCTCGGCAGTGCATAGACGTGAGTACTTTATGGCAAAGTGCACTTATGATTCGGGCCGTTCGACCCTCGGCAGTGCACAAATATGATTATCTTATGGCTCAGGCCGGTTGTCCTTATCCTGTATGTGCATGATTAATTGTTACTGAATTCATGGATATTGATTTGACAGATATTTGGCGAAAGATGAAGTAGTAATTGTTTATTTACTTCCAGTATTTACTTGGATTTCAGTGCCTTATATATTTGCTTCTTCACTACCTTTACATGCCTACCGTTTTCATCATATTCAGTTAAATTATATTTTGGGACCTTAGTGAGTGTCAAGTCGACCTCTTGTCACTACCTCTTCGAGATTAGGCGGGATACTCACTGGGTACATATATATTTATGTACTCATGCTACGCTTCTGTACTTAATTGTACAAGTTCTGAGGCTGGTGCATCTGGTTGTCAGACCGGAGCTTGATTCTGATTATAGACGGACCTGACTTCACGGTGAGCTTCTTTCTCCTGGCTATCTCCGGCAGTACCATGGATTTTCTTTTGCTTATTTCCCGTCTATTTCTTCCAGACTGTGGGACTGTATATTATATCTTTTGTATATTCTATTAGTATGCCCGTAGGACTTGTGACACTAGTTCCTGGCACACACGTGGTAGTTATTATGGATTACGGGTCTATATATATATTGGCCCACGCCTCCTCATGACCGCTTTTGATTAAAACAGGCTAATTATCCTTGTCGATTTATGTTTTAAGCTTTAAAAACTGAGTATATGTTGAAATGTTTAATCAAATAAGAAAGAACCCTTAGTAAATTGAGTGTTGTCTTACCTTACCCCGCTGTTGGGTGCCATCACGACCTAAGTTAGGATTTTGGGTCGTGACAAGAACTTTCCCAGAATGTACTTCAAGGAGAAATCCTAGACTAACTTGGTTTGAAAAATGACGTTAGGCTTTACTTGGACCGTTATTGTGCCTTAATTTTGCTACCCTTGCATATTTTCCCTAGTCAAACCCTTTTTATCCTTTAAACTTTTTCCTTGGAAACCATGTTACAAATTTTAACTCTTCGTTCTTTATTGATCTATCTTTTGGCACCCTACCTCCCTATTACTTTAAACGTGTAAACATAGGTTAAAAGCCTAAGTTTGGGGTTGAAAGTTGAAAATTTTTTGATGTGGAAGGTGCTTAAAAGGTGAAAGGTAATACTATATATATATATATATATATATATATAGTATTACCTTTCACCTTTTAAGCACCTTCCACATCAAAAAATTTTCAACTTTCAACCCCAAACTTAGGCTTTTAACCTATGTTTACACGTTTAAAGTAATAGGGAGGTAGGGTGCCAAAAGATAGATCAATAAAGAACGAAGAGTTAAAATTTGTAACATGGTTTCCAAGGAAAAAGTTTAAAGGATAAAAAGGGTTTGACTAGGGAAAATATGCAAGGGTAGCAAAATTAAGGCACAATAACGGTCCAAGTAAAGCCTAACGTCATTTTTCAAACCAAGTTAGTCTAGGATTTCTCCTTGAAGTACATTCTGGGAAAGTTCTTGTCACGACCCAAAATCCTAACTTAGGTCGTGATGGCACCCAACAGCGGGGTAAGGTAAGACAACACTCAATTTACTAAGGGTTCTTTCTTATTTGATTAAACATTTCAACATATACTCAGTTTTTAAAGCTTAAAACATAAATCGACAAGGATAATTAGCCTGTTTTAATCAAAAGCGGTCATGAGGAGGCGTGGGCCAATATATATATAGACCCGTAATCCATAATAACTACCACGTGTGTGCCAGGAACTAGTGTCACAAGTCCTACGGGCATACTAATAGAATATACAAAAGATATAATATACAGTCCCACAGTCTGGAAGAAATAGACGGGAAATAAGCAAAAGAAAATCCATGGTACTGCCGGAGATAGCCAGGAGAAAGAAGCTCACCGTGAAGTCAGGTCCGTCTATAATCAGAATCAAGCTCCGGTCTGACAACCAGATGCACCAGCCTCAGAACTTGTACAATTAAGTACAGAAGCGTAGCATGAGTACATAAATATATATGTACCCAGTGAGTATCCCGCCTAATCTCGAAGAGGTAGTGACAAGAGGTCGACTTGACACTCACTAAGGTCCCAAAATATAATTTAACTGAATATGATGAAAACGGTAGGCATGTAAAGGTAGTGAAGAAGCAAATATATAAGGCACTGAAATCCAAGTAAATACTGGAAGTAAATAAACAATTACTACTTCATCTTTCGCCAAATATCTGTCAAATCAATATCCNAATAAGAAGTTGTGAATAAAGGGAAGATTAGGTGTGGAATGTAAAGTGAAGAAGGATGTAAAAAGTTTTGAAGGAAGTGTGCTTTAATTGTTGCAAATTGTAGTTCTTAGGGAGGTTTTGAGTCACTCTTATCCAAATTGTGCCCTACCTTAACCAAAAGCCTAAACTACAACCCTTTAAGTTCTAATTGATTTTGAACCAAGTGTGTCTACATTAATGGAGAAATATATGAAGGGCAAGCCTATGGTACCACTTGTATGCATTTGAACATTTTTGTGTGAGAGAGAGTTAATTCTTTCCATTTGATATCCCATTTATATTTTTAATTACAATTTATGAGCGTTGGTTTCTCTCTTAAGTGTGAGGGCACATGAGACTTGAGTTGTGAACTTAATTCCATTTCCAATTAGCAGGAATGAACGAGGGAAGATAATTGTGATAGAAAGGCAAATTTTGAAGCTTTAGTGTCATGATTTGATTGCTACTTTGATTTACATAGTGTTGAGCACTTGAATGGTAATGAAATTCATAAGGAGTTTTTGGTATTTCATATGCTTTGGATTAATTATTGGTACCAATCAAAGTAATGTGTTTGTGCCTGCAGTGGACCTTTTTTACTTGGCATGATATTGATGCACTATTGAGTTAAATACTTGGAAGGAGATTTTGTTGCTTTCATTGCTTGAGGACAAGCAATAGTTTAAGTTTGGGGGTTTGATAAGTTGGTATTTTACCAACCTATCTCGTCTTTAATCTTGCATTTTTGCTATGTTTAGTTGATAAAATCATGTGTTTAATTTCGTTCACTTATATTTTATAGGTCCTATGTGATTTAAAAGTGATCATGAAGAAACCAAGCGAAAACGAGTCAAAAAAAGTTGAAAAGAAGAAAATATGGGAAAAGGCCTCAGGTATCGTAATTGCGACATTACCTTGGCAAATGTGAAGTCAAACTAGATAGTCAACCTTTGCAAATGCGAAGACCTCCATCGCAAATGCGAAGCCAAGTGCACAAATGCGAAAGTCAACCTTTAAGTCCTAGTTCGCAAATGCGAAGATCGCTCTTCAGTGCTTGGCATTTCTGCCATTTCACATTTTCTTCATCCCAACCCTTTAATACCTGACCTAGCTCATTTGTAAAAGATCTTTGGCTTATTTTCAGTTCTTAGATTAGAGAAGACAAGTTTTTGAGCTATGGTTCTTGCACACACACTTGGGTTTTGAAGATTTGAAGCTTTTGGTTGAGAATTTTTTACTCATTTATGCTCATTTCTTCATTTTCTTGCTTTTTATTGACTATTTAAGTGTGTAGTATTTTTTCCAACACTTGAATCTTGTTTATGGGAATATTCATATTTAAAGTGTGGATTAAATATCTTGTTGTGCTTATGTATTGAACAATTTTTAGTAATATTGAAGTGAGTTATTATTTATTTAATTATTCTTGTTCTTTAATATTTCCAAGGGTATTAGCTAACCCTAGGACTCACCCATTAACCTTGAATTAATTTTGGGAAAGATTATTTGTGGTTGGAAAAGATTAATTAACAAGAACTTGAGATTTAACCCTCATTTTTTAGAATCTACATAGGGATAGGATTGTACTACTTGTAGTCATATTCAGATGTGCTTAATCTCTTAATTATTTTAGGAATAATTCAATTAAGAAGTCTTGTTAGTCTTCGGAAGAAGCTAATATAGAATTATTACCGGAGGCTAATTAACATAAACTCGCTCATATTTGTTAAATCGTGAAATACATTGGAGCGTTACTTGAGTGTAATTCCTGATGCATCTATGCTTGTATCCATTGATCATTTTACTTTCTTTTTAAGTTAGTTTACATTTTCGCATTTAGCTATAATATTTTCTCAAAACCATTCTAAGTGTTTGGCTTAGCATAATAAGTGATATTTCTCTTACACGCCTAATCGCCTCCATATTGTTCTCTGTGGGATTCGACCCCGACTCATAGTTGGGTAAATTATATTGCATGCGACCGTGTCAATTTAATTTTTAGTAGTGCATTTGTACGTCATCACTCACGACCCTTTACCAAGTTCAATTCCTTCCAGTCTCATGGATGAGCTAGTAAGCGCTCCTTTGGTGATTTATGATGAAGAAGTTAATCATCCTCCCCAAGATTCTGTTGAAAAATTGTTTTCTCGTGGCTTCGAAGGTGATGAAGCCTTTGGAACTATTTATGAAGAATTACCCCTTGCCTCCCTTCCAATCCTAGTCCCCGTTAACCCACACATGTTCTTACCTGATGTTACTTCTGATGCTACCCCCGTGGCTGCTTTTGCTTCGTCTGCCATCCCCGTGGCTACTTCTCACGTAGAAGTTGAACCTTCCAGTAGCAAGAAGACAATGAAAATAGTTGATGTTAAGGTTTCTGAAGGTGGGAACTTGTTGAGAAAATCTGGTCAAGCGGATGTGTGGTTGAAACCTCTGCTAGGTCCAGCGGAGAAGTCAAAGTTGGAAAGTCATAGCTCGTTGACCTTGATGAATGATATTGTTCATTCTTCCTTGAAGGTACGAGTTCAATTATATTTCCTTTCTCTTCTTTTGTTTACTCATAACTCTTTCTCCTTTTTTGCAGATCAACTTTATTGGTACGGAGCTCATGAAAAAAGTTGTTCATGTGGACCAACAAGTTATAGACTACCCCACCGATGCTGATAATTGGAAAGGACAATTTGAAGGTCTTCAAATGAAAAAAGATGTTTTGGCAGAGGAGAAGAATTCTTTGGAACAACAAATGAGAATGATTGTCGCTGAATTAGCGATTGGGAAAGCTTCTTCTAGTCAAGTTGGTAATGATAAGGATATTCTGGAATCCTCCTTTGCTGAGCAACTTTCTAAGGCAACTCAAGAAATAAGGAGTTTGAAAGAACTTCTTAATCAAAAGAAGGTTTATGCGGGAGAGCTGGTTCAAACACTTACTCAGACTCAGGAAGATCTCTGCACTTCTACTGATAAGATTCAGTTCTTGGAAAGTTCACTTGCTCCTTTGAAGACAACTTATGATGCCTCTAAAGAATAGAAAGAAGAATTGAGAGCCGATATTGACCGGTAGGAGAAGGATTAAGAGATGAGATTCTCGAGGATAAGCTAACACTAGATGTGAGTTGGGCTTTCCTGAATACTCTCCTCGAGACTCTAGTTAAGGCTAACCATGAGGGTTTTGACCTTAATTCTGAAATAACCAAATCTAAAGAAGCAATTGATAAAACTTAGCAATATCAAAGCTTTTCCTCACCTGAAGTCTAAGACCTCGGAGATGACTGAAATGGACTCGTTCCTGGTGGAGCTGATGTTCAAGCCTCCTCTTATGAAATTAATCCCTCTTCTCCTATTGATGATGTTCCCGTGAATGATACCCCCCATAGATGATGCTTCTTATATTTTTCCTGCTTTTATTTTGTTGTTTTGTTCACAACTTTTTGGTAGAAAGTTTTTGGGAAGGTTGTCTTTTTTTGTTACCCCTATCTTCTTTTGGGGTTTTAATGTAAAACTAATGCCTTTGTTTTCCCAAGGTTTAATATATGTTTCGGTTGCTTTTACCGTTTATTTTGCTCTTTGATATTTGAGCCTTTTCTTTGCACTTAAAAATGCTTAAACAATCTGTGACTTTAATAAACGCGGATTTTTATAAAAGAGGACCGTATTATGTTAATGACACTGATGAAGATGACGTCTCATCTTCATATTGGTGTAAATATATGAAAGAAGAAGTAGAGATGAAAAAGAAATAATTTGAGGAAGATTTATTCTTTGAACTTTCAAATTTCGTACATCATTATTCATATATGCATATAACAATCGTACGTCATTTATGCATACAACACTTTCATAACTGCTTTCTTTGTAACATATTTTTGAAATTCAAAATCGAGTCTATTATCCCGTGACTAATTTTTGGCCTTAATCTAAAACTCATAACTCGTATTCTTTTTGCAAGTTTATGCCTTTCCAAGTTTTCTTCAATGTTTTTTATTCAGGCTTCTATATGCATAGTCCCCCCAGTGTTGGAGCTTTGAAGTATGAAATTTCGAACACTGGATTACTCCTTTCCTTTAGTCCATTTCCTGAAAAGGAAAATACAAACGGGACTCGGAGATATATATTTAGATGATGACTGCATAACCCTCTTTTTCCATCAGAAAGGTTGTAACATATATCAAGAATTATTTAGTATTCCGCGTGTCTTTCGGATCTAATATCATCATTTGGTACGGGCTAGCTTTTTGCCTATCATCTAAAATTGTTAGCATAATTCAAAAGAACAAAATAAATTTGTAACTGAGTGATACCTGCCCATGGGTACTTTCTTCATCTAAAAGTAATACTTTTTCAGATGAACAACATTCCAATTTGGTGGTAGTATTTTGCCATCCATGGTTTCCAACTCATATGCTTCCTTTCCAGCGATGCCTCGAACCCTATAAGGGCCTTCCCAATTTGGATCCAACTTTCCTGCATTAGCTGCTTTTGTTGATTGAAACACCTTCTTGAGGACGAAGTCCCCAATCTTTAAGTATCTCAGATTTTCTTTCCTGTAATAGTTGTCACGACCCAAAATCAGTTAAAGGTCATGATGGCTCCAGACACCATTGTCAGGCAAGCCAACACTAAATAGTTAATTAAATTCTCATTTTAAACATTTTGAAATCATAAATTTTCTTCAATTTAACGAGTAAAAGATGAACTTTACAGAATAAGTAATAAGGTTTTCCAATCTCAATATTGAATATCCCATAATCATCCCAGAACATGGTGTCACAAGTGCATGAGCATCAACTAGCAAAAATAAAACAAAATACATTATTTGTCCGGAATACAAATTTGAACGGGAAAGAAAATATAAATACTCTGAAGGACACTCTGCTGACTGCGGATCGTAACATAAGATGCAGCTCACCTAAGTCCACCCGTCAACCATGCTGTTGCGCCCATGAGACCACTATATCTGTATGTGCCTGTACAACAAAATGTACAACAAATGTTGTATGAGTACGAAAAACAACGCGTACCCAGTAAGTATCCAGTCTAACCTCGAAGAAGTAGTGACGAGAGGTCGACTCCGACACTTACTAGTGGTCCAATAATATCAGGTATAGTAAAGAGGTAAATAATGTGAGGCAGAGTAGATAAATGAATTAAATAAACATAAAGATACGTGGTACGAATTCCCCTCTTTACAAAAATCTCAAGCTTCCCATTGGAAATTCTCTCCTTAACTGGAGCACACATAAGGGTGTAGTGGACCTGATCAAGTAGATTATCATAAATTCAAATTCGGAAAACTTACGGATATAGTGGCTGCTTGCCGAATATTACGCACGATTCCTTGAGGATATGATATAGGAAATGCTGAGGCGTACGATCCGATCCAACATAATAATTAAATTGTGCAATGCCAAGGGTCGAACGACACGAACTATAGATGCATCTATTAACCTGCCGAGGCGAACGACCGGCTCCCATGAGAGTGAAATACATAATCCTGCCGAGCGAACGACTCGATCCCATAAGAATAGTGGAAATTTACCCCGCTCAGTGATTATAATTGCGACCCGGTTACACATAGAATTTATCAAATAATTGTTTTATTAATATTATTTAATTCTTTTCAACATATGAAATTGTTGACCCAAGTCACTGCATAGTTTTGAAGATTGAAAAATGTCTGACCAGTTGAACCAGGTCCATCAGAGCACACATAATTGACCTGACGCGTTGGCACATGAACCGCATATGCATAGGAGATGAATGTGATTGTGAAGTATCAATGAAAAAAGAGAGTGTCTCCTAATGCGAAAAGGTTTCAAATTGATAAGAGAATAGAATTTGAATTCAGCAAGGACAGTAACGAAGGAAAGAAGTTGAGTTTAATACAAACTCTTTCTCCCAGGAAGAGTTGTACCAGAACTGAACGACAAACTCAACAACTGACTCTATAAATAATTGAAGTATTCTTGCTTGAATCACCAACGCACAAAAGCAGAATGTATCGAGAATTGAAAGCAAAATTCCCAGAGATTTTGCAAGCAGAATTACTGTGTGATACAAAGGCTACAGACCAGCTAGAAGAAACAGTTCCATCTGTTTGTCATTGAGTCTAGTTGGTTGTAGTAGGCGATTTAATATTGTATCTTTTCAGCTTTCATAGAAGCAATTGTAATAGGTACACGTTGTCCAAGTTAGAGTTAACTTGAAGCTTGTAGAAATTAGCTAGAGGCTAGTTACTACGAAGGGATTAGAGTTAGTCCTAGGATTACAAAAGAGTTTATTTTGTAAGTCTGTTTGGCTCAGAGTTTTAGTAAAGAGTTTGAGCAAATCCTACTGAGGAGTAGGTCGTGGTTTTTTCACCTTTTGAGCCAGGTGTTTTCCATGTAAGAATATTTGTGTTTTTACTTTACTGCTTTTATTATTTCACAACAGTAGAAGTTGGAACACCAAGAAGAACCAGGTTCTTCTAGAGAGACAACACTCGAAAAATTGGATACCACACAAATTAACTTATCTTCTTGTGTGGTATTGATGTCTAAAACATAAGAAATCCAAATGAAACTTTCAAGTCCCGAAATCCGTAGTTTCAACTCTTTTCAAGGCATTTAATAAGCATACTCAATCTAAATTCCTTCAAGGCAAGTAAATAGCAGGATCAAATAATGGTATCAGCAATTCATGGTGTAAGACTAGAACTAACCGGACATAGGCATAAGTAGTAGCTACGTATGGACTCTCTTCACCTCGTGCGTACGTACCCCCCACAAATAGAAGCGTATATTAATTTAGTTCACCTATGGGGTTAAATCCCTCTTACAAGGTTATAAAGGATACTTACCTCGCTCTGAACTTCCATAGCCGGCTCCCAAGACTTTCCAACAATTCAAATCTATTCCCAATGCTCCAAAACTAATCAATAAATGTGCAAACTCATAAAAATATACTCTAATACTCACGACCATTCAATTTAAACAAATTCCCAACTCTGTTCAAAAAGTCGATAAAATCACCCTCAAGGCCACGTGTTCGGATTCCAAAAAAATTCGAAGATAGAGTTTACCTATAATACCATGAACTCAAATATATAATTTATTCTCAATTTCATGCCCAAATTCGTGGTCAATATTCGAAATACCAAATTCTAGGTTTTCTACCAAAAATCCCGCAATTTCTACTAATTTCCATGTTCAAATCCTTTTACAAACCATGTATTTAACTTATAATAAGTAGGGATAACTTACCTTGAGTTGCTTGATGAGAATATCCCCTTGAAGCTCTCGAAAATCTCCCAAACCAAATGAAAATGGGAGAAAAATGGGTTAATTCCCCGTTTTAAAGAAACCTCACTACCTAGTGCCATTTCTGCACCTGCGGAACAGTAGCCGCACTTGTGGCTTTGCAGGTGTGAGACCCCTTCCGCTAATGCGCCTTCTTTCGCTTCTGTGCTCAGCTTCTGCGCTTGCGCAGATGCGGCCAAAAACCCCGCACCTGCGGTCCTTTACTGGGCGATCTGCTCCACTTCTGCAGCTCCTATGTCGCTTCTGCAACCTCCACATGTAACGAACCGGTAGGTCATTTTGATATTTAGCACCCTGATCCCCTAATAACTGCTTTTCCTATGTCTATTTCTTCTTTGGGGACTTTTTGGAACGTTGAGTGGTGAAATTGAGAGAGTTTTTGGACACATAGTCCTTATATGTGAGTTTAAGCTTTAGAAATCAGACCGTAGTTGGACTTATGGGAAAACGGGTTCGGAATGGAATTCCGTCAACTCCATTAGCTCCGTTGGGTGATTTCGGATTTAGGAGTATGTCCGAAATGTGCTTTCAAGGTCTATAGTAGATTTAGGCTTGAACGGCGAAAGTTAGAATTTTGGCGATTTCGGCCAATAGGTGGAATTTTGATATCGGGCTCGGAAAGGAATTCTGAGAGTCGCTATAGGTCCGTTGTATCATTTGTTGACATGTGTGTAAAATTTAAGGTCATTCAGACTAGTTTTGAGGTGTTTCGGCATCAATTGTAGAGTTTGGAAATTTTATAAGTTCTTAGGCTTGAATCCATGTATAATTGGTGATTTTGGTGTTATGTGATGTGTTTTGGAGGCTCGACCAAGTTTGGATAAGGTATTAGGAGATGTTGGTAAGTTTGGTTGAGGTCCCAGGGGCCTCGGGGATGTTTCGGATGCTTAACGGGTGATTTTGTAACTTGGAAAACAGTTGAACCCTTTCTGGTTCTGGTGTCTTCCACCTGCGATGGACTTTCCGCAGGTGCGGACACGCAGGTGGGGAAGAGGGGCTCGCAGGTGCGGGCTTGGTCAAGTAAACCAGTTCTCGCAGGTGCGGTTGTGGTTCCGCAGGTGCGGAGCTGCAGATGCAGCCAATTGACCGCAGGTGCGGCCCCAGGCCTTTTAGTGGATTTTCGCACCTGCGATGGATTTTTCGCAGGTGCGGGACCCTGCAAGTGCGGTCCAAGGCACACAGGTGCGGAAATCGCTGGGCAGTTTATATCAAATTCGAGGTCTTGAATTTCATAACTTCTAAAAATAATTTGGAGCTCGGGTGTAGGCGATTTGGAGTGAGTTTTGAGGAAAAGCTTCATAGGTAACAATTCCTAACCTTATTTCCCTTGTATATCATTAATCTATAGCAATTTCTTCCATGCAATCAAGGGATTTAGGTGAAAAATCATGAAAATGAGAAGAAGTTTCCCCAATAAGGAAATCTGAGAATTTAATAGGATTTTATCGTCGATTTTTGATGATTCTTGTTCGAGTGAGTTTGTGAGCGAATTGGTGTTCTAAAATTGTAACTTTCAATCGATTCCGAGACGTGGGCCCGGGGGACTTTTTGGGCGATTTTCCTAATTTCGCGTATTAGACTCAAACTTATTAGCTATTTTGATTCCTTAAAGTGATATTTACATTATGCAATTGAATTTAATAGATTTGAGCCATTTGGAGTTGGATACTCGTGGAAAGAGCATGGTATTGAGTTCAGTAGCATAGTCGAGGTAAGTGTCTTGCCTAACTCCGTGTTGGGGACTTCCTCTAGGCTATTTGAATATTTGTTTATGTAGTTTGGGCACCGTGTACATGAGGTGAGGTCTCGAGGGCCTCGGGGATGTTTCGGATGCTCAGTGGGTAATTTTGGAACTTGGAAAACAGCTGAACCATTTCTGGTTCTAGTGTCTCTCACCTGCGATGGACTTTCTGCAGGTGAGGGCACGCAGGTGCGGGCTTGGTCAAGTACCCCAGTTCACGCAGGTGCGCTTGTGGTTCCGCAAGTGTGGAGCCGCAAATGCGGACAATTGACCGCAGGTGCGGCCCCAAGCCTTTTAGTGGATTTTTGCACCTGCGGTGGATTTCCCATAGGTGCGGTCCAAGGAGCGTAGGTGCGGAAATCGCTAGGCAGTTTATATCAAATTCGAGGGCTTGAGTTTCATAACTTCTAAAATTAATTTGGAGCTCGGATGTAGGCGATTTGGAGTGAGTTTTGAGGAAATGCTTCATAGGTAGCAATTCCTAACCCTATTTCCCTTGTATATCATTAATCTATAGCAATTTCTTCCATGCAATCAAGGGATTTAGGTGAAAAATCATGCAAATGGTAAGAAGTTTCCCCAATTAGGAAATCCAAGAATTTAATAGGATTTTGTCGTCGGTTTTTTATGATTCTTGTTCGAGTGAGTTTTTGAGCGAATGGGTGTTCTAAAATTGTAACTTTCACTCGATTTCGAGACATGGGCCCGGGGGACCTTTTGGGCGATTTTCCTAATTTCGCATATTAGCCTCGAACTTATTAGTTATTTGATTCCTTAAAGTGATATTTACATTATGCAATCGAACATATTAGATTTGGGTCATTCGGAGTCGGATACTATGTAGTTTAGATTAGGAAACAACATTCCTACCTGTTTTACTTGAATTTTCCCTAGTTATTACTATGTATACCATGTTTAGCTAGTTTTATCCATATTTTTGCGTGTGATTTTTCCTGAACTGTTTTGTATAAAAATTGTATTCGATATTTGTACTGCATTGCATATTTAAATTGGGACTACAGACGAGATTCCGGGAGCTTTCCCCATGTATTGCATTGCATATTTAAATTGGGACTACGGACGAGATTCCGAGAGCTTTCCCCCTGTACTGCATTGCATATTTAAATTGGGACTACAGACGAGATTCCGGGAGCTTTCCCCTGTACTGCATTGCATACTTGTTACCATGATATATTGTGCTGAGCCGAGGGCTCCCTGTTATTATTATTTTTTTAGCTCATTGTTCCTACTGATTTTCCTTAGCTTATTCTATCTCTCTGTTCACATTTTATACTTTTTTACTATAAAAATCCAGTAGAGCCTTAACCTGACCTCGTCACTACTCGACTGGGGTTAGGCTTGGCACTTACTGAGTACCAATTTGTGGTGTACTCATGCCCTTTCCTGCACATGTTTTTCGTGTGCAGATCCAGGTACCAGCGCTCAGTTTCGTGGCTGGGGGTCCGAGCAGCAGCTTCTAGGAGGCCGAAAGGTAATTCTGCCGCGTCCGTAGAGTCCTTCGAGTCACCTTCCACTCCAGACTTAGATAGATTTTTCATGTAAATTCCCTTACGTTGTATAGAGCTATTTGAGACAGAGCTTGTGACTAAAGTGATATTCCGGGTTTTGGGAAAGTTGTATTTTGTACGCGATGTTTCATAGGAGTCACAAGCCGATTTATTAGAGTCTCGTGGATCGGTGCGGAGACGTCCATATCTATCTTCGGGAGGCTATGTAACTATTAAGAACAATCATATTTCTTTGATTCCCTTTTCGTGTGAGTTATTGACATCAAAATTTCTAAAATTCTGTTCTCTTTTTTCCTACAGATGGTGAGGACCCGTACTGGGAGGTCTGACGACCAGGCACCCGAGCCCCCTGCCAGAGCCGCCAGAGGCCGGGGTAGAGGACGACCACGCGGTGCAGCCCGAGCACCGGCGAGAGCAGCGGCAGAGGAGCCTATGGCAGCCCCAGCTGGAGAGCCGGCACAGGAGGTCGCTATTGCTGCTCCAGCCTTGCAGGAGACTTTCGCTCAGTTCACGAGCATGTTCAGTACTCTAGCATAGGCTGGACTATTTTCGATAGATCCCGCTACATCTCAGGCCGGGGGAGGGGCACAGACTCCCGCAGCCCGCACTCCTGAGCAGAGGGGCCAGGTTGATCAGGCCCCGGAGTACATTTGTATGCCCCCAGCGGCTCCAGTTCGGCACTATGCTGGGGCAGCTGCTTCTAAGGCCGAGCAACTCAGACTCGAGAGGTATAAGAAGTACCAGGCACCTACTTTCAGTGGACTAGCTTCAGATGACGCTCTGGGACTTCTTGAGGAGTGTCATCGTATTCTCTGCACTATGGGCATTGTGGAGACCAGTGGGGTTTCTTTCACCGCTTTCCAGCCGAGGGGAGCGGCATATCAGTGGTGGAGGGCCTATGAGCGGAGTAGTTCGGACGAGGAAGCTGTCACGGCCCAAAATCCTAAATTAGGCCGTGATGGCGCCTAACAGCGGGGTCAGACAAGCCGACTCTCAATTTACTAAAGGTTCCTTCTTATTAGATTAAACACTTTAAAATATACTCAGTTTTTAAAACTTAAAACATGATTTGACAAGGATAAATAGCCAGTTTTATCAAAGACAGTCATGAAGAGGCGTGAGCCAATATATGTACAAACCTGAAATCCATAACACTTATCACGTGTGTGCCAGAACTAGTGTCACAAGTCCTACGAAAATACTAACAGAATATATAAAAGATATAATATACAGTCCCACTGTCTGAAGGAAATACAAGGGAAATAAGCAAAAGAAAACCCCATGGTGCTGCCTGAGATCGCCTGGAGAGAAGCAGCTCACCGTGAAGTCAGGTCCGTCTAATATCAAGTCAAGCTCCGGTCTGACAACTAGATGCACCAGCCTCAGAACCTGTACAATTAAGTACAAAAGCGTAGCATGAGTACATAAATATATATGTACCTAGCGAGTATCCCGCATAACCTCGAAGAGGTAGTGATGAGTGGTCGACATAACACTCACTAAAGTCCAATGATATAATTTAATAGAATATAATAGAAACGGTAGGCATGTAAAGGCAGTGAAGCAACAAATATATATGTAAGGTACTGAAATCAAAGAAAGTACTGGGAATGAATAAAAAAATTAGCACTTCACTTTCCCCCAAATACCTGTCAAAGCAATATCCATGAATTTAGTAACAAATAAATCATACACATGCAGGGTAAGGACAACCGGCCGAAGTCACAAGATAGTCATGTCCGTCACTGCCGAGCGTCGAACGGCCCGAACGGTAAGTGCACCTCTCCACAAAGTACTCACATCAATGCAATGCCGAGGATCGAACGGCCCGTACCAAAAGTGCATCTCTCAATCCTCTTTATGCACTGTCGAGGATCGAACGGCCAGTACCAAAAGTGCATCTCTCAATCCGCCATGGCGTACGGCCTGTTCCCATAAGAGTGGGGGAAAACCACACTTCGCTCGCGGAATGTAAATTGCGAAGCGGTTACATGCATACACATTATTCCTTTTTAAATTACTTTTCAGTGAATAATTCCTTACAAGTTTCTCAAATTTTCACGACCTCAGGGAAGTAAGAAACATGTAACATTTAATTTATTAAGCATATAGTTCATATCAAGTAAAAACGCAAGGCATGATGTGGGCCTAACTACCCGGACATAATAGTAATAGCCGCTAAGTACGGACTCTCGTCACTTTGTACGTACGTAGCCCCCACAATTATCACATATAGCATTTAAATCACCTAGGGGCACAGTTCCCCCTTACAAGGTTAGAAAGGAGACTCACCTCGAAACTCCGAACTCTACACCCCAGGACTCGAAACTAGCCAAATACATTAATTTATGCTCAAAGTATGGAAATTCTTCTACTCCTTTAGTAAATTCACCATTCTTGAAGAAATTCTAAAATCCAACCTCGGGCCCGCATGCTCGAATTCAAAAGATTCTCGAAGGAAACACTCACCCATAGCCTAAGGATCATTAATATACGATTTTTACTTGATTTCATAGCTAATTCGCGGGTAAATTCTCAAATTATCGAAAGCCCTTGGTTACTACCCCATTCTTGATTTTTCACTAATTAGGTGATTAAATTCAACTAGGAATTCATGCATTAACAAGTCTTGAGATGAAATTTACTCACCTTCTAGGGGTTGGGTCGTGGAGTCCTTTTACCAATATCTCAAAGTGTTTAATGGAGGAAAGAGTAAAGAAAACAATGAAGAATCCCGTATTTAAGAAACACACTGTCTGACAGTGTTTCCCCACCTGCGGCTCGAGGACCGCACCTACGGTCTCGCACCTGCGAGCAAAGGCCCGCACCTGCGGAAATGGACGAGGAAGCCTGGGCCCGCACCTGCGGAGTGGAGACCGCACCTGCGGCTCCACTCCTGCGGAACTTTGTCCGCATCTGCAAGAAATGGCCTGCCCGCTGGGGGTCGCACCTGCGAGGCTGGGACCACAGGAGCGGTCCCGCACCTACGACTGGGAAACCGCACTTGCGGTCAACACTAGAACAGGTGCATCAGCAACTATTTCAACTGGTTTTTGGCCTTATGTGGTGTCTTGGAGCACCCGGGCCCACCCGAGCCCCCGTCCAAATATACCAACAAGTCACAAATCATAATACGGACTCGCTCGAGCCTTCGGAACATCCAAAATAACGCTAAAACTTAAAATCACACCCCAAAACCCCTAGAACCAAACTTAGGAACTTTAAGTTTTCTTGACTTTGCTAACAACGCACCGAACTGACCTATACTACTCGGAATGACACCAAATTTTGCAGGCAAGTCATAAATGACATACCGGAACTATTGGGTGCCCAAACCACAATAGGAACTTAACGAACTTCTTATTTCAATATTGGGTGCTGAAATGCTCCCGGGTCATCAGAAACCTATTCCGAACATACGCCCAGGTCCGAAATCATCATACGAAGCTATTGGAACCGACGAAACTTGATTGCGAGGTCGTTTACCTAAAATGTTGGCCGAAGTCAAACTTGGCCTTAAAGGCCAACCTTAAGGAACCGAGTGTTCCTGTAGCACCCTAAACACTTACGAATCCCGGACCACCCGCCCCCGTAAGTCATAAATCACAATAAGCCGCTATGGGAAGTTTCATTTAGGGGAACGGGGTCGATAACGCAAAACGACCGGTCGGGTCGTTACATTCTCCACCTCTTAAACAAACGTCCGTCCTCCAACGGGTCTAGAATCATACCTGAAGTGCTGAAAAAGTGTGGATATCTGCTTTGCATGTCCTCCTCGGACTCCCAGGTCGTCTCCTCGACTGGTTGGCCCTTCCACTGGACCTTTACGACAGAAACTCTCTTGGACCTCAACTGGCGGTCCTGTCTATCAATAATAGAAACTGGCTCCTCCTCGTAGCCCAACCTCTCATCCAACTAAATAGTGCGGAAATCAACCACGTGAGAGATGTCGACGTGGTACCTCCAGAGCATGGATACATGAAAAACTGGATGAACTCATGAAACTGGGAGGTAAGGCCAGCCCATAAGCAACCTCCCCAACTCGCCTCAACACCTCGAAGGGACCTATAAACCTCGGGCTTAGCTTGACCTTATTCCCAAACCTCATAATACCCTTCATAGGTGAGACTTTCAATATGACCATATCTCCCTCCATAAATGATACATCACGCGTCTTCTGATCCGCGTAACTCTTCTGTCTGGATTGTGCTGTGCGGAGACTCTCCTGAATCAACTTCAATTTCTCCAAAGCATCCCTCACCAGGTCGGTGCCATATAACTTAGCCTCGCCAGGATAAAACCATCCGATAGGAGAATGACATTGCCGACCATACAAAGCCTTAAATGGTGTCATCTCAATGCTGGACTGATAACTATTATTGTAAGCAAACTCGGCCAAAGGCAAGAACTAGTCCCACTAACCTCCGAAGTCAATCATACATGCCTTGAGCATGTCCTCCAATATCTGAACCATCAGTCTGAGGGTGAAATGATGTGCTAAGGTCTATTTGGGTACCCATCTCACTATGCAATGCTCTCCAGAAGTGCGAGGTGAACTGAGGACCTCGATCTGATATAATGGACACCGGCACACCGTGCAACCAGACTATCTCCCAAATGTAGATCCGTGCCAACCTCTCAGAAGTATATGTGGTAGCCACTGGAATGAAATGCACCGATTTGGTCAATCTATCCACAATGACCCAAACCGCACCGACCTTCCGCAAGGTCCGAGGCAACCCAACCACGAAGTCCATAGTGATGCGCTCCCATTTTCACTTAGGAATGGGCATTTGCTGAAGTAGGCCTCCTGGCCTCCGGTGCTCATACTTAACCTGCTGGAAATTAAGACACCTAGCCACATACCCCACAATGTCCTTCTTCATCCGCCTCCACCAGTAATGTTGCTTCAAATCACGATACATCTTCGTAGCACCAGGATGACAGAATACCGAGAACTGTGTGCCTCCTCTAGAATCCTCTCCCTCAGGCCATCAACATTAGGAACACATAAGTGGCCCTGAAGTCTCAGAACACCATCCTCGCCAATAATAACCTCCTTGGACCTACCCTAAACCACTGTCCCCCGAAGCTCTTCTAAGCACGGATCATAGAACTGTCGGGCCTTAATCTCCCCCAATAATGAAGACTGAGCAACCACATGTGCTAAAACTCGACGAGGCTCTGAAAGTTCTAATCTCACCAGGAGATTGGCCAAGGACTGAATGTCCAAGGCCAGAGGTCTCTTCTCTGCTGCAATATAAGCCAAGCTACCCGTACTCTCCGCCTTCCTGCTCAAAGCATCTGCTACCACATTTGCCTTGCCCGGGTGATAAAGAATGGTGATATCATAATCCTTCAACAACTCAAGCCATCTGCCCTGCCTCAAATTAAGATCCTTCTACTTGAACAAGTTCTGCAATCAACGGTGGTCTGTATAAACCTCACAGGACACTCCATACAAGTAGTGCCTCCAAATATTAAGAGCATGAACAGTCGCCGCCAACTCCAAACCGTGCACAGGGTAATTCTTCTCATGAACCTTCATCTGGCGCGAAGCATAAGCAATAACGCTCCCCTCCTGAATCAATACACACCCTAATCCAATGCGCAAAGCATCACAATATACTATATACATCACTGAACAAGAAGGTAATACCAAAACTTGTACTGAGGTTAATGTTGACTTGAGCTTCTGAAAGCTCGCCTCACACTCGTCGGACCATCTGAACGGGGCATTCTATCAATCTATTCAATGAAGCTGCAATAGAAGAGAACCCCTCCACAAATCGGCGATAATAGCCTGCTAGGCCCAAAAAGCTCCTGATCTCTATAGCTGAAGTAAGACGCGACCAACTCTGAACTGCCTCGATATTTTGAGGATCAACCTTGATAACCTCTCCGGATACCACATTCCCCAAGAATGCCACAGAATCCAACCAGAACTCACACTTGGGGAACTTAGCATATAGTTTCTGTTCTCACAAAGTCTGGAGCACAACTCTCAAATGCTGCTCGTGCTCCCCCAGGCTGCGTGAGTAAATCAAAATTTCATTAATGAAGACAATGACAAAGGAATCAATATACGGCCTGAACACCCTATTCATCAAGTCCATGAATGCTGCTGGGGCATTAGTCAAGCCAAAGAACATCACCAGGAACTCATAATGGCCATATCTCGTACGAAAAGCAGGCTTCGGAACATTTGAAACCCGAATCCTCAACTGATGATACCCCGATTTCAAATCAATCTTAGAAAACACATGAGCACCCTGCAATTGGTCAAACAAATCATCGATGCGCGACAAGGGATACTTGTTCTTAATGGTAACCTTTTTCAACTGGCAGTAATCAATACACATTCGCATGGACCTATATTTTTCCTCACGAATAGAACTGGAGCACCCCACGGTGATACGCTCGGTCTGATGAAACCCTTAGCTGAAAACTCCTAAAGCTGATCCTTCAACTCCTTCAACTCTTTCAGAGCCATATAGTACGGAGGAATGGATATAGGCTGGGTTCCTGGAGCTAAATCAATGCAGATATCAATATCACGATCTGGAGGCATGCCCGGAAGGTCCGAAGAAAATACACCAGCAAACTCTCAAGCAACTGGTACTGAATCAATCGTCGAAGACTCGGCGGTGGTGTCCCGCACATAAGCAAAATAGGCCAGACAACCCTTCTCGACCATATGTTAAGCCTTCAAGAATGAAATAACCCGGTTGGCTGTACTAACTGAGGAACCTCTCCACTCCACCCTAGGCGACTCGAGCATGGCTAAAGTAAATGTCTTGGCATGGCAATCTAGCACGACATGATAAGGAGATTGCCAATCCATGCCTAAAATAATCTCGAAATCAACTATGTCGAACAATAAGAGATCCACTCGAGTCTCAAACCCACAAAATGAAATCACACAGGACCGACAAATCCGGTCTACAACCACAGAATCGCCAACGAGAGTGGACACATAAATAGGAGAACCCAAGGACTCACGAGGGACATCCGGAAAATGAGCAAATAAGCTGGCATAGAATCTAGCTGGAGTATCGGAAGACTGAGCTCCACCAGAGTGAAAAGGAGCTGCCTGACCTCCCCCTGACTGGCCTCCACCTCTAGGACGACCCCTGCCGACCTGTCCTCCAACTCTAGGTGGCCGGACTGCTGGTGCCAGACTCATTGGCTGATAACCCTGTTGTACGGCCTTGCCCCGAAACCTGGGACACTGCCTCCTCATATGACCTGGTTCTCCACACTCGTAACAACTCCCATGTAGCATAGTCTGCTGCCCCGAAGAAGAACCCTGAATGGCCGGAGGGCGATGAGAGCCCTCTGGCATAGCACTGAAGTAAGGGTTGGAGGATCTCGGATGACTGGGATAACCACTGTGTGAACTCTGAATGGCTAGAGGATGATAAGAACGCTCTGGCATGGCGCTGAAATGAGGCCTCGGTGGAACAACTTGGGGAGGTGGTGGAGGTGCTGAATATAAAGGCCTGCTGGACTGACCGCTGCTATACTGACGCCTTCCCCTAGCTGGGGCACCTCTGAAATCTCTAGAGAATCTAGACCTCTTGTCCTGCTGCCCCCTGCTCCCTGCTCCTTGACCGATACCCCTCGATCCTGCGAGCAATCTTTACCACGAGCTGATAAGGAGTACCCATCTCCACCTCTCGGGCCATGGTGGACCTAATACCTGGATGCAACCCAGCCACAAATCTCCGCACCCTCTCTGCATCAGTAGGTAGTATCATGAGTGCATGGAGAGACAACTCTGAAAATCTGACCTCATAATCTGTCACTGACATCTGCCCCTGCTCTAGCCGCTCAAAGTAATACCGCAACTCTTCCCTCTCAGAGGGTGGGATATATCTATCCATAAACATCTGCGTGAACTGCTCCCAAGTGACAGGAGGAGAATCTGCTGGCCTGCTGAGACTATAGGATTTCCACCACCTACGAGCTCTTCCTCCAACTGAAAGGTAGTGAAATCCACTCCATGGTACTCTAGTATCCTCATGTTGTGAAGTATGTCCCTCTAGTATCCACTCCATGTAGCATGAGTACATAAATATATATATGTACCCAATGAGTATCCCGCCTAACCTCGAAGAGGAAGTGACGAGAGGTCGACATAACACTCACTAAGGTCAAACGCTATAATTTAATAGAATATAATAGAAACGGTAGGCATGTAAAGTCAGTGAAGCAACAAATATATATGTAAGGTACTGAAATCCAAGAAAGTACTGGGAATGAATAAAATAATTACCACTTCACTTTCCCCCAAATATCTATCAAAGCAATATCCATGATTTTAGTAACAAATAAATCATACGCATGCAGGGTAAGGACAATCGGCCGGAGTCACAATATAGTCATGTCCGTGCACTGCCGAGGGTCGAACGACCCGAACCATAAGTGCACCCCTCCACAAAGTACTCACATCTATGCACTACCGAGAATCGAACGGCCCGTACCAAAAGTGCATCTCTCAATCCTTTCTATGCAGTGTCGAGGATCTAACGGCCCGTACCAAAAGTGCATCTCTCAATCCTCTCTATGCACTACCGAGGATCGAAAGGCCCGTACCAAAAGTGCATCTCTCAATCCACCGTGGCGTACGGCCCGTTCCCATAAGAGTAGTGGGAAATCACACTCCGCTCGCGGAATGTAAATTGCGAAACGGTCACATGCATACACATTATTCCTTTTTAAATTACTTTTCAGTGAACAATTCCTTACAAGTTTCTCAAATTTGCACGACCTCAGGGAAGTAAGCAACATGTAACATTTAATTTATTAAGCATATAGTTCATATCAAGTAAAAATGCAAGGCATGATGTGGCCCTAACTACCCGGACATAATAGTAATAGCCGCTACGTGCGTACTCTCGTCACTTTGTACGTACGTAGCCCCCACAATTATCACATATAGCATTTAAATCACCTAGGGGAACAGTTCCCCCTTACAAGGTTAGAAAGGAGACTCACCTCGTGTCGAATTTACTCCCCGGACCAAGAACGCACTCGAAACTCCGAACTCTACACCCCAGGACTCGAAACTAGCCAAATACAGTAATTTATGCTCAAAGTATGGAAATTCTTCTATTCCTTTAGTAAATTCACCATTCTTGAAGAAATTCTAAAATCCAACCTCAGGCCCGCATGCTCGGATTCCAAAAATTCTCGAAGGAACACTCACCCATAGCCTAAGGATCATTAATATACAATTTTTACTTGATTTCATAGCTAATTCACGGGTAAATTCTCAAATTATCGAAAGCCCTAGGTTACTACCCAATTCTTGATTTTTCACTAATTAGGTGATTAAATTCAACTAGGAATTCATGCATTAACGAGTCTTGAGATGAAATTTACTCACCTTCTAGGGGTTAGGTCGTGGAGTCCTTTTCCCAAGCTCTCAAAGTGTTTAATGGAGGAAAGAGTGAAGAAAATAATGAAGAATCCCGTATTTAAGAAACACACTGTCTGATAGTGTTACCGCACCTGCGGCTCGAGGACCGCACCTACGGTCTCGCACTTGCGAGCAAAGGCTCGCACCTGCGGAAATGGATGAGGAAGCCTGGGCCCGCACCTGCGGAGTGGAGACCGCACCTGCGACTACGCTCCTGCGGAACTTTTTTCCGCACCTGTGAGAAATGGCCTGCCTGC
This sequence comes from Nicotiana knightiana, assembly GCA_005239525.1. NCBI lineage: Eukaryota > Viridiplantae > Streptophyta > Magnoliopsida > Solanales > Solanaceae > Nicotiana > Nicotiana knightiana. The sequence continues at coordinate 115,550 of ML436347.1, forward strand.
TGTGGGTCGTACCTGCGAGGCTGTGCGGTCCCACACCCGCGACTGGGCAACGGCACCTGCGATCAACACCAGAATAGGTGCACCAGCAGCTATTTCAGCTGGTTTTTGGCCTCGTGTGGTGTCCAGGAGGCACCTGGGCCTACCCGAGCCCCCGTTCAAATATACCAACAAGTCCTAAATCATAATACGGACTCGCTCGAGCCTTTGGAACACCCAAAACAACGCTAAAACTCAAAATCACACCCCAAAACCCCTAGAACCAAACATAGGAACTTTAAGTTTTCTTGACTTCGCTAACAACGCGCCGAACTGACCTATACTACTCGGAATGACACCAGATTTTGCAGGAAAGTCTTAAATGACATTACGGAACTATGACTGTGTCGGAATATGCAGTCCGTTTTAGCTAGTTAGATCAGCATGCACCAACCTTGGTTGCCACAGTTAGAGAGCGGGTTCGCCGCTTCATTGAGGGACTCCATTATAGTATTCGGACCAGTATGGCCAGAGAGTTGGAGATGGATATCACTTACAAACAGCCAGTGAGTTTTCAAGGGGAGTAAAGGGCATGTTCGCCTGGGACAGAGAGGATAGGGAGGCCAAGAGGTCTCGAGAAACTGGCCATTTTTCTGGAGCTCGTGCATCAGCAGCACGTCACGATAGGGGCTTTGTGGGTCGCCCTGTTCATTCAGCCCTTCCAGCAGCCAGCGGTATTGCAGCTCCTCCTAGACCTCAGGAGTTCTATTATGCACCGCCAGTATCCAGTGTGCCTCCAGTTCGAGGTGCTATTTCTGGCCAGCCCAGCAGGCCAGCTCTTATTCAGTATCAGGTGCAGTGTCCTCCGAGGGGTTGTTTTGAGTGTGGTGACACTCGTCACTTGATTAGAGAATTCCCCAGGGCCAGGAGGGGTGCACCTCCACAGTCTTATCAGCCTCTATGTGCTCCGTCGGGTCCTCTGGCTATTCCTCCAGTTCCAGCTGCCACTCCACCTCCTCAGCCAGCTTGAGGTGGGGGTCGGGGAGGTAGAGGTCGCCCTAGACGCGGAGGCCAGGCTAGATACTATGCCCTTCCAGCCTGTTCTAAGGCTGTTGCTTCAGACTCAGTCATCACAGGTATTGTCCCTGTCTGCCATAGGGATGCATTAGTGTTATTTGATCTAGTCTCTACGTATTCATATGTGTCCTCTTATTGTGCTCTACATTTGGGGATATCTCGGGATTCTTTGAGTTCCCCTGTCTATGTATCTATCTTGTGGGAGACTCTCTAGTTGTGGACCGCGTATATCGGTCGTGTTTGATTTATCTTAGTGGTTTTGAGACCATGTGCCACGACCCCAAATCCTAACCGTCCGTGATAGCGCCTATCATAGAACTAGGCTAGCCAACCAATTCAGACTATCAATATATATCATAATTTCCCAAAATTTAGCAGATTTTAAAAATAGCAGAATGAGATGAAACAAAATACACACTTCCCCAAAACCTGGAGTCAACTGTCATAAGCATCTAAGACTGAAAAATACAATGTACAACATAGTGGCTTGCTACAACAAAAGTCTGAGGTACAAAAGACCAAAAGAAACTATGATCTGAGAGAAGAAAAGGAGGTGAGCCGGGGACGCTGAGCAGCTACCTCAATCCTCGAACAACTTCAAGCTCGTCCGAAAATCAACTAGTGAGATGGTCCGGTACCTGGATCTGCACACAGAGGTGTAGGGAGTAATGTGAGTACGCCAACTCAGTAAGTAATCAAAGTAACTAAAAACTTAAGTGTAGTGACGAGCATTTACAAATCATGTAAATCCATATTATGACTAATAGTGGAAATGAATAAATCAAGTCAGGAATCTACAATCCCGAATATTTCATAAAACTCCAGTTTCCATTTAAAAATCTCGTATAAGAACATTTATCATCAAAAGCTCAGTGTAAAGAAGAGTTAAAACAACATTTTCATAAAATATAAGCCCCTCGGGCAAAGTATCACTCACAATAAAGCCTCTCGGGAAAGCCTCTTAGTCACTCGTGACTCCACTATCAGTATCTCATGCTCTCACTTAACACTCATACTCAGCAAGTACCATGAACACACACAACTGCTGTGGCGGGCAGCCCGCTCCACTACTATATATATACCGCTGCGGCGTGCAGCCCGATCCATATAATAGTCGACTGCGTTCACTAGGGGTATACAAACTCCTGGAGGGGCTCCTTCAGCCCAAGCGGTATATCTGTTACGGTGTGCAACCCAATTCAATATGTATATTGTTGCGGTGTGCAGCCCGATCCATATATAACATATATTGTTGCGGTGTGCAGCCGATCCATATATATATAATCTATATTGTTGCGGCGTGGAGCCCGACCCACGTGTAATACATAACATATATATTGTTGCGGTGTGCAGCCCGTCCCATAACTATCTTCACATCCTCGGCGCTCGGCCTAACACATATATATTTCTGTGGCGTGCAGCCTGATCCATAGCTATATTCACATACTCGGCTCTCGGCCTGACTCAATCACCCTCACAAGCCACTTGGGAAAATTCATCTCAACTCACGGGACTCAGCCCAAAAATACTTTTCTGAGTTTTCAAAGCAGTGTGATAACAGTGAAAATAACAACAAGTAGGAAACATGACTGAGTTCATAGATGTTCTACTAGGATAGTGGTAGAATAGTGTCAAAGTACCTCTGAGGGTCTAAACAGGTTGGCACAAGGCCCCAATCATGGCTCACAGCCCATAAACAAGTATAAATTTCTAAAATGCAGGATATCATAAGGTTTCAAATCTAATACGCGGCTTAATAGTTGCTACGGGATGAACCAAGTCACAATCCCTCTCGGTGCACGCCCCCACGCTCGTCACGTAGCATGTGTGTCACCTCATTTACCAAAAAAATACCAAATCACGGGGTGTCACACCCTCAGGTTTAGAGTTACATTCGTTACTTACCTCAAGACAGCCCAAAAGCTACTCCGCGATGCGCTTTTCCCTTGAATTGGCTCCCAAATGCTCCGAATCTAACCAAAATCAGATTAACATCATCAATATACGCTAACATAACAAAACCCAATCTAAAGATATAAATTTTTAACACAAATTCCGAAATTCAGCCAAATCTGAGCCCCGTGCCCACGTCTCGGAATTCTATTAAATTTACATCACTAGAATCCTCGTCCTCCCACGATTCTATACATACCAAAAACACCACAATCGGACCACAATTGCCCACTCAAATCACCAAAAGGGTTTCCAAATTTTTCCTCCCATTCTTCCCAACTTTCCTACTTTAATTCCTCAAATTTCAAGCCTAATCCATAACAAAATAATGTAGAAATGAGTTTTACAATCCGGGAACTTACCTCCACTGAAGACCTTCGAATTCCCCATTCAATTTACTCTCAAACAAGCTCAACCCGCATGCAACAATGGAAGGAATGACCAAAATTTCACGGAGGCAACTATTTATATTTCCTGACCAGTTAATCTGCACCTGTGATCAATTCCTCACACCTGAGGTCCCAGGTGTGCACCTGCGAAATCCCATTAACAATCCAATTCTCGCACCTGCGAGTCCTTTTCCGCGCTTGCGGCTTCGCAGGTGCGGCCCATGATTCGCAACTGCAGATTCCTCCTGCATGGCATCTTTTCGCACCTGCGCAAGATCCTTCGCATCTACGGAATCGCACCTGCGGCTCCTCATCCGCAAGTGCGGCCACACTAGAAGATTCACACCAGCAACTATTTGCTGCAAATTTCCTAAGTCCAAACCTTCGCTAACCATCCGAAATCAATTCCGAGCCCCTCGAGGCCCCAACCAAACATACCAACACACCCCATAGCATCATTCAAACTTATTCGAGCCTTCAAAACACCAAAAACAACACAAAAACACCAAATTACATCAAATTCGAACCTATGAACTTTGAAACTTCTAAATCTCGCCAATGATGCCGAAATGAACCAAAACACATCCGATTGACCTGAAAATTTGCACAAATATCCAAATTGACATTACAAACGTGCTCCAACTATCAGAATTCCATTCCGACCCCTATAGCCTATTTTCCACTGCCAATCGGAAATCGCCAAAAATTAACCTTCGCCAATTCAAGCCTAATTCTACACCTGACATCAAAACTTTATTTTGAACACACTTCTAAGTCCCAAATCACCTAAAAAAGCTATCCGAGCCATAAAAATCCGCATTTCAAGGTCGTTTACCAATAAGTTAACTCCCAGTTGACTTTTTCAACTATTAAGTTAATTTAAGAGACTAAGTGTCTCAGTTCTCACCACGACCACTCTGAACCCGAACCAACCGACCCAATACAACATAAATAGGCTAATAATCATATGATAAATCAGAAATAGGGGAAACGGGGCTAATCTCACGGAATGACCGGCCGGGTCGTTACACTAAGGCTGATTTATTATTACTCAGCATGGTAGATTTCGATGTTATCTTGCGCATGGACTGATTGTCGCCCCATTATACTATTCTTGACTGTCACGCTAAGATCGTGACGCTGGCTATGCTTGGCTTTCCGAGATTTGAGTGGAGAGGTACCTTAGAGTATACTCCCCGCAGGGTCATTTCATTCCTTAAGACTCAGCGGATGGTTGAGAAGGGGTGTGATGCGTACTTGGACTATGTGAGAGATGTTAGTGTTGATACCCCTCCAGTTGAGTCAGTTCCAGTAGTGAGGGACTTTCCTGATGTATTCCCAGTTGATCTTCCGGGTATGCCGCCCGACAGAGATATTGATTTCGACATCGATCTGTTGCCGGGCACTCAGAACATTTCTATCCCTCCTTACCGTATGGATCCTCCTGAGTTGAAGTAGTTGAAGGAGCAGTTATAGGAGTTGCTTGATAAGGGTTTCATCAGACCCAGTGTATCACCTTGGGGTGCTCCAGTGTTATTTGTGAAGAGAAAGGATGGTTCTATACGTATGTGTATTGATTATCGACAGTTGAACAAGGTCACCATGAAGAACATGTATCCTTTGCCTCGCATTGATGATTTATTCGACCAGCTACAGGGTTCCAGGGTATTCTCCAAGATTGACTTGCGTTCTAGCTATCATCAGTTGATGATTCGGGAGCCGGATACCTCGAAGACTGCCTTCAGGACCAGATATGGCCACTATGAGTTTCTTGTTATGTCATTTGGGTTGACTAATGCCCCAGCAGCTTTTATGCATTTGATGCACAGTGTGTTCCGGCCTTATCTTGATTCCTTAGTCATTATGTTTATTGACGACATCTTGGTGTATTCCCGATTACGGGAAGGTCATGAGCAGCATTTGAGGACTGTGCTTCAGACTTTGAGGGAGGAGAGATTGTATGATAAATTATCTAAATGTAAGTTCTGGCTTGACTCAGTGGCATTCTTGGGCCACACAGTGTCTTGGGATGGGATCAAGGTAGATCCGAAGAAGGTGGAGGCGGTGCAGAGTTGGCCCAGACCGTCATCAACTACGGAGATCCGGAGTTTCCTTGGTTTGGCTGGGTATTATCCCCATTTTGTGGAGGGATTTTCATCCATTGCAGCACCGATGACCAGGTTGACTCAAAAGGTTGCTCCGTTCAGATGGGCTGAGGAATGCGAGGAGAGCTTTCAGAAGCTCAAAACAGCCCTGACTTCAGCTCCAGTATTGGTATTGCCTTCGGGTTCAGGGTCCTATGTCGTCTATTGTGATGTGTTAAGGATTGGACTCGGAGCGGTGTTGATGCAGGGCGGTAGGGTGATTGTCTATGCATCTAGACAATTGAAGGTGTATGAGAAGAACTATCCCGTTCATGATCTCGAGTTGGCAACGATTGTTCATGCCCTGAAGATATGACGTCATTATTTATACGGTGTTCCCTGTGAGATTTTCACTGATCACCGGAGTTTGCAGCACATATTCAAGCACAAGGACCTCAATATGCGCCTGCGGAGATGGTTGGAGTTGCTAAAGGACTATGGAATCACTATATTATACCACCCGGCGAACGCCAATGTGGTGGCCGACGCCTTGAGTCGCCGGGCGGAGAGTTTGGGGAGTTTGGCATATCTTCCGGCAGTTGAGATGCCCTTAGACTTAGATATTCAGTCTTTAGCCAGTCAGTTCATGAGGTTGAATCTTTCGGAGCCTTTTCGGGTTTTATCTTGTGTGGTGGCTCGGTCTTCTCTTTATGACCACATTCGAGAGCGCCGGTGACGCTAGGGATGTGACTATAGGAGATGACGGTGTGATGAGGATGCAATGTCGGATATGTGTGCCCAATGTGGATGGGCTTCGGGAGTTGATTCTTGAGGAGGCCCATAGCTCGCGGTATTCCATTCATCCAGGTACTGCGAAGATGTACCAGGATCTGAAACAGCACTATTGCTGGAGAAGGATGAAGAAGGATATAATGTAGTTTGTGGCCAAGTGTCTCAACTGTCAACAAGTCAACTATGAGCGTCAAAGACTGGGAGGTTACTTCAGCAAATTGAGCTTCCAGAGTGGAAGTGGGAGCAGATCACCATGGAATTCGTGGTTGGACTTCCTCGGACTTTGAAGAAGTTCAATGCTATTTGGGTGATTGTGGATCGGCTGACCAAGTCAGCCCATTTCATTCCGGTGTTGACTACATACTCCTCCGAGAGGTTGGCAGAGATTTATATTAGGGAGATTTTTTGCCTCCACAGTATTCTTGTATCTATCATTTCAGACAGAGGTACACAGTTCACTTCACGGTTCTGGAGAGCCGTTCAGTAGGAGCTAGGCACCAGGGTAGAGTTGAGTACAGCCTTTCACCCTCAGACAGACGGGCAGTCTGAGCGCACGATTCAGATTCTTGAGGATATTCTTTCTGCCTGTGTGATGGATTTTGGAGGGTCATGGGACCGATACTTGCCACTTGCAGAGTTTGCTTATAATAACAGCTACCAGTCCAGCATTCAGATGGCACCATATGAGGCTTTGTATGGTAGATGGTGTCGGTCCCCAGTGGGATGGTTTGAGTCGGGCGAGGCCCGATTGTTGGGTACAGATTTGGTCCAGGATGCCCTGGACAAGGTGAAGGTGATTCAGGAGAGACTTCACACATCTCAGTCCATGCATAAGAGTTATGCAGACCAGAAGGTTCGTGATTTGGCATTTATGACTGGTGATCGGGTTTTGCTTCGGGTATCACCTATGAAGGGCGTCATGAGGTTCAGGAAGAAGGGTAAGCTGAGTCCGATATTTATTGGCCCTTTTCAAGTGTGGCGACGTGTTGGGGAGTTTGCTTATGAGCTAGCCCTTCCTCGTAACCTAGCAGGAGTTCATCCAGTATTCCACGTCTCTATGCTCCGGAAGTATCACAGTGACCCGACTCATGTTTTGGATTTCAGTTCAGTCCAGTTGGACAAGGATTTATCATATGTTGAGAAGCCAGTATCTATATTGGATAGACAGGTAAGAAAGCTCAGGTCAAAGGATATTGCGTCAGTAAAAATTCAGTGCAGGTGTCAGCTGGTCGAGGAGGCGACTTGGGAGATCGAGTAGGATATGCGCAGTCATTACCCTCATCTTTTCACAGCTTCAGGTATGTCTCTATACTCGTTCGAGGACGAACGATTTTCTTAAGAGGGGGAGAATGTAACGACCCGGTAGGTCTTTTTGAGAGTTAGCGCCCCGATCCCCTAATACCTATTTTCCCCAAGTCTATTTCTGCTTTGGGGACTTTTTGGAACGTTGAGTGGTGAAATTCAGAGAGTTTTTGGACACAAAGTCCTTATATGTGAGTTTAAGCTTTAGAAATCGGACCATAGTTGGCACTGTGGGAAGACAGGTCCGGAATGGGATTTAGTCAACTCCGTTAGCTCCTTTGGGTGCTTTCGGAGTTAGGAGCGTGTCCGGAATGTGCTTTCGAGGTCTGTAGTAGATTTAGGCTTGAACGGAGAAAGTTAGAATTTCCACGATTTCGGCCGATAGGTGGAATTTTGATATCGGGCTCGGAATGGAATTCTGAGAGTCGTTGTAGGTCCGTTGTATCATTTGTGACCTGTGTGAAAAATTTGAGGTCATTCGGACTAGTTTTGAGGTGTTTCGGCATCAGTTGTAGAGTTTGGAAATTTCATAAGTTCTTAGGCTTGAATCCCTGTATAATTGGTGATTTTGGTGTTATGTGATGTGTTTTGGAGGCTCGACCAAGTTTGGATAAGGTATTAGGAGAGGTTGGTAAGTTTGGTTGAGGTCCTTGGGGCCTCGGGGATGTTTCAGATGCTTAACGGGTGATTTTGTAACTTGGAAAACAGCTGAACCATTTCTGGTTCTGGTGTCTCCCACCTGCGATGGACTTTCCGCAGGTGCGGACACGCAGGTGTGGAAGAGAGGCTCGCAGGTGCGGGCTTGGTCAAGTCAACCATTTCTCGCAGGTGCGGTTGTGGTTCCGCAGGTGCGGAGCTGCAGATGCGGCCAATTGACCGCAGGTGCGGCCCCAGGCCTTTTAGTGCATTTTCGCACCTGCGATGGATTTTTCGTAGGTGCGGGACCGCAAGTGCGGTCCAAGGCGCACAGGTGCAGAAATCACTAGGCAGTTTATATCAAATTCGAGGGCTTGAATTTCATAACTTCTAAAAATAATTTGGAGCTCGGGTGTAGGCGATTTGGAGTGAGTTTTGAGGAAAAGCTTCATAGGTAATAATTCCTAACCCTATTTCCCTTGTATATCATTAATCTATAGCAATTTCTTCCATGCAATCAAGGGATTTAGGTGAAAAATCATGCAAATGGGAAGAAGCTTCCCCAATAGGAAATCTGAGAATTTAATAGGATTTTATCGTCGGTTTTCGATGAATCTTGTTCGAGTGAGTTCGTGAGCGAATGGGTGTTCTAAAATTGTAACATTCAATCGATTTCGAGACGTGCGACCGGGGGACTTTTTGGGCGATTTTCCTAATTTCGCATATTAACCTCGAACTTATTAGCTAATTTGATTCCTTAAAGTGATATTTACATTATGCAATTGAATTTAATAGATTTGGGACATTTGGAGTCGGATACTCGTGGAAAGAGCGTGGTTTTGAGTTGAGTAGCGCAGTCGAGGTAAGTGGCTTGCCTAACTCCGTGTTGGGGACTTCCTCTACGCTATTTTAATACTATTTTATGCGGTTTGGGCACAGTGTGTGCGAGGTGACGAGTACGTACACGGGTCATTGTTGCTAAAACTCCATTCTTCGCTCCATAACTTAAATCATTTCACTCCCATTTCACTGATTGATGTATCGACTATGTAGTTTAGATTAGGAAATAGCATGCCTACATGTTTTACTTGAATTTTCCCTAGTTATTACTATGTGTACCATGTTTATGTAGTTTTATCCATATTTTTTCCTGTGATTTTTCCTGAACTGTTTTAAATAAAAATTATATTTGGTATTTGTACTGCATTGCATATTTAAATTGGGACTACAGACGAGATTCCGGGAGCTTTCCCCATGTACTGCATTGCATATTTAAATTGGGACTACAGACGAGATTCCGGGAGCTTTCCCCCTGTACTGCATAGCATATTTCAATTGGGACTACGGAAGAAAATCCACGAGCTTTCCCCCTGTACTGCATTGCATATTTAAATTGGGACTACAGACGAGATTCCGGAAGCTTTCCCCATATACTGCATTGCATACTTGTTATCGTGATATATTGTGCTGATCCGAGGGCTCCCTGTTATTATTTTTCTTTTAGCTCATTGTTCCTACTGATTTGCCTTAGCTTATTATATCTCTCTGTTCACATTTTATATTGTTTTACTATAAAAATCCAGTAGAGCCTTAACATGACTTCGTCACTACTCGGCTGGGGTTAGGCTTGGCACTTACTGGGTACCAATTTGTGGTGTACTCGTGCCCTTTCCTACACATGTTTTTCGTGTGCAGATCCAGATACCAACGCTCAGTTTCGTGGCTAGGGGTCCGAGCAATAGCTTCTAGGAGGCCGAAAGGTAATTCTGTCGCGTCCGCAGAGTCCTGCGAGTCACCTTCCACTCCAGACTTAGATAGATTTTTCATGTAAATTCCCTTACATTGTATAGATCTATTTTGAGACAGAGCTTGTGACTAAAGTGATATTCTGGGTTTTGGGAAAGTTGTATTTTGTACGCGCCAAGTGGCGATGTTTCATTGTAGACTTACTTATTTCGTCTTTATTTTATTGCTTCTATTTAATATGTGTTTCCGCAATTAGGCTTACCTAGTCGTAGAAACTAGGTGCCGTCACGATTCCTTCGGAGGGGAAATCGGGTCGTGACACCACAGTTGCGGCCAAGCCTCGCAGGTGCGGTTACACCAGATGACAGCAACTCTCAGCCCTTCTTCCAAGTCCAAACTCGATCTGTTTACTATCCGAATTCCACCCAAGGCCCTCGGGACCTCAACCAATTATACCAACACGTCCATAAACACATTACGAACTTAGTTGAGCCTCCAAATCACATCATACAACATCGAAATCATGGATTGCACCCCAATTCAAGCTTAATGAGCTTTAGAACTTCAAACTTCTACATCTGATGCCGAAACCTATCAAATCACGTCCGATTGACCTCAAATTTTGCGCACAAGTCACATTCGACATTACGGACCCACTCCAACATCTGAAATTGGAATCCAACCCCGATATCAAAAAGTCCACTTCCGGTCAAACTTCTCAAAAACCTTCAAATTTCTAACTTTCGCCAAACGACTCCAAAATGACCTATGGAGCTGTTCTAAGACTAGAAAATCCCAAATGGACATCGATAAAATTGAATACACTTCAACCCAAGTTTATGAAATTCTCCCAAAATGCTAACTCCCATAATAGGCGACGAAATGCTTCGAGGTCATCCAAAATCCGATCCGGACATACGCCCAAGTCCAAAGTCATCATATGAACCTGTTGGAAGCTTCAAACCCTAATTCCGAGGTCGTTTACTCAAAAATCCAACCTTGGCCAAATTCTTCCAACTTAAAGCTTCCGAAATGAGAATTTTCTTTCCAAATCAACTCTGAACTTCCGAAATTCAATCACGACTACACGTACAAGTCATAATACCTGAAGTGAAGTTGATCATGGACTCAAACCGCCTAACGACACACTAGATCTCAAAACGATCGATTGATTTGTTATAATAGCATTGCTCAATCATTTGTTTCTAAGTCGCCATCCCTATTAGCGTTGCTTCTCTCCTTTCCTACAATAAATCCAAATGCATTCGCATCTCTTCCTCATTTGACTCCTCGGTTTCTTGTGCATACCTTGTACTTGGTTCACCTATATTAATTAGGATTAAGGCTTCAGCACTATAGACAAGTGAAAACGGAGTCTCTCTTATTCTTGTTTTTGATGTCGTTCGATAAGCCCATAAAACTCCCGGTAACACTTTGGTACATTTGACTTTTGACTCTTCTAATATCTTCTTTAAATTATTAAAAATAAATTTGTTTGTTGACTCAGCTTGCCCATTGGCTACAGGGTGGTAAGGTTCTGATGTTATCCGTTTAATCTGTCAACTCTGAAAGAATTCTGTGATTTTCGTGCCTATGAATTGTGGGCCATTATCACACACAATTTCTTTTGGAACTCCGAACTGGCAGATAATGTTTCGCCAAATAAATTCAATGACTTATTTTTCTCGCACCTGTTTAAAAGCTTATGTATCTATCCATTTTGAAAAATAATCTATCAAAACTAATAGAAATCATACCTTTCCTTTAGCTTGAGGTAAGGGATCCACGATATCCATGCCCTGCTTCATGAATGGCCACGACGAGATAACTGAATGTAACAGCTCCACTGGGCGATGCATATTGTTGCCATATCATTGGCATTTATCAAATTTGGCTCCAAAACATTCCGCATTTTCTTCCCTTTTTATCCAATAATATCCTGCTCTTATTAGAGTTTTCACCAATGATCTTCCTCCAGCGTGATTGCCATAATTCCCCTCATGTACTTATCTCATCACATATTCTGTTTGAGAAGGTCTGAGACATCATGCTAAAGGTCCTCCGAACATCTTTCGGTATAGATTTCCATGACTCAAACAATACCGGGCAGCCTTTCGGCGAAGTAAATTAGACATTTTCCTTGTCTTCAAGTAAAAATCCATACAGCAAAAAGTTAACAAATTCGTTTCTCCAATACCAAGTCAAATTGTTAAAATTTACCTTATTTTTATCTTGGACGAGCACCGAATAAAACAAATGTATTACTAAAGCATTTTCTGCATTTGTTATTTTCGCAATAGACGCGAGATTAGCTAATGTATTCGCTTCTGTATTTTCCTCCATGGTATTTGCACGATCTTCCATGACTGAAACTGTTTGATCAATTCCTGTGCCTTTTCCAAATATCTTTGCATTTGTGCCTCTCTTGCTATGTAAGTCCCCTGCATCTGGTTAACCACTAGTTGCAAAACTTTTGGTTAGAATTTGTTCTATACCGAGTTCTCGTGCTAGTTCCAAACCTACAATCACAGCTTCATACTCCGCTTCATTGTTAGTGATGGGATAGCATTTTATTGCTTGTCTTATGATTTCCCCTGAAGGTGGGATTAGTACAATACCTATACCCGCTCCTTTAAAAATCGAGGAGCCATCGGTAAATAAAATCCAAGTACCCAGATTAGATCCGGTAAATACCTATCGTTCCTTTTCTTCTTCAGGAACTATATTTGTGCTGAAATCCGCCACAAAATATGCTAAAACCTGTGATTTTATTGCAATTCTAGGCTGATATATGATATCATTTCACTGAGTTCTATTGCCCATTTAGCTAACCTACCGGATGGTTCTTGTTTACACAATATATTCCTTAGAGGAAACAGTTATTACAGAGAGAGGATCACATTGAAAATAAGGTCTCAACTTTCTAGATGCCATAATTAATGTTAAAGCAAGTTTTTCTAAGTGAGAATATCATGTTTCAGCATCCAGCAAAGATTTATTAACATAATAAATTGGAGATTGTTTACCTCTATCTTCTCGCACCAATACTGCGCTTACCACCATTTCTGATACGGCGAGATAAATGAGTAGCCTTTCTCCGTCTTTTAGTGTGGCTAGTAAGGGCAGATTTGACAAATATGATTTTAGATTTTTGAGATCTTGTTGGCATTCGTCAGTCCACTCAAATTGATTTTACTTTTTCAATACTGAAAAGAATTTAAAACTTTTTTTCTGAAGACTTTGAAATAAATCTTCCCAAGGTTGTTATCCTCTCTGTTAACCTCTGCACCTCTTTTTTGCTTGTGAGTATGTCTGGTATCTCCTCAATGGATTTTATCTGTGTAGGATTCACTCCAATGTCCCTGTTAGAAACAAGAAAACCCAAAAACTTACCTAAAGCCACTCTAAAGGAACATTTTTTTGGGTTTAGCTTCATGTTGTATTTGCGGAGAATTTTAAAAGTACTTGATAGGTGTTGAAAATGATCCCTTTCTTGTGTTGACTGGACTAACATATCGTCAATATAAACTTCCATGGTCTTTTCCAAGTGTTCTTGGAACATTTTAGTCACTAATCTTTGGTACGTGGCCCCAGCGTTTTTTAGACCAAAGGGCATGACATTGTAACATTAAGTCCCCATATCCATAAGAAATGAAGTTTTTTCTTCATCTAGTGGATCCATCTTTATTTGATTATAACCTAAATATGCATCTAAAAAACATAACAGCTCATGAACTGCGGTAAAATCAATCAATTGATCTATATGCGGTAAAGGAAACGAATCTTTAGGGCAAGCTTTATTTAGATCAGTATAATCTATGCAAACCCGCCATTTTCCATTCTTTTTTGGAACTACCAAAATATTAGCTAACCAGTTTGGGTACTTTACCTCTCGTATAGATCCAATTTTTAAAAGCTTTTGTACATCATCCTCAATCACTTGATTTTTGAAGGACCCCTGCTTCCTTTTCTTTTGCTTGATTGGTGGGTACGATGGATCCTCATTTAGTTTATGGGTCATCACCTCTAGTGATATACCTATCATATCTGAATGCGACCAAGCAAAGTAAACTATGTTAGCTTCTAAAAATTTAACTAATTTACCTTTCATTTATGCGCTCAGTTTTGCTCCGATGTAAACTTTTCTGTTTGGCCAGTGCTTGAATATCATGATAGCTTCGAGTTCTTCAGTCATTGTTTTGATGTTTTAATTCTCTTCAGGTTATTGAATAACATCGGATCTTGAATCTACATCCGTCTGTCCTGAAATGTTTTCAGTTGAGGTTTGTATTATCATATCCTCAACTGCATTTTGTAGTTGCTATTTCTCATTTGCTACATCAATCGATGTGCTTGAATCTGCCGCTGAATTGATACTTTTAGATGCCTGATGATATCCACGGATTTGTCGAATACCCCATTGTGAAGGAAACTTAATAACTTGATGCAATTTTGACAGTACAACGTCCATATCATGAATCCATGGCCTTCCAAGAATCATATTACAAGCCATGCCAACATCTATCACCTGGAATTTAGTATCCTTGATAACCCCCTCTGCAAATGTAGTAAGCACTATTTCCCCTTTTGTGATAACATTTGAATTATCAAATCCAGACAAAGGTCGTGCTTTTGGTACCACCTTGTCGCTAGCTTGCATTTTATTTACCACCCTTAGTAAAATGTACGGAGCTACCTGGATCAATCAAAACTTGTTTTACATTATCATGTACAAGTAAAGATATTACCAGCACATCGTTGTGAGGAATTAACAAGCCATCCGCATCTGCATCATCAAATGTTATATTTTCTTCATCCAGAACATGGCGAACTCGCTTTCCATGAGTGACCGTGATTTTTGATGTCTTTTTTGCAGCTGTATACGTCACACCGCTGACCTCATCTCCCCCACTTATCACACTAACTGTTCCCTTTAGAGACGGAGGTTTTGGAGGCTCTTGTCTATTCTTCATAGATGATTTCTACCTTTCTCACTTAACAAGTCAGTTAAATAACCCTGCTTCAACAAATGCTCAACTTCGCCTTGTAATAACCTACAATCTACTATTTTGTGGCCATGATCGTTGTGAAATTCATACCAGACATATGGATTTCTTTTGCTCGGGTTTGATCTTATTTCTTTAGGCCACCGCATCTTATCTCCCATACTTCTTAAAATAGCTACCAACTCGGAAATACTAACATTGAAAGTGTAATCTCCAATCCTCGCATATGTATTGGAATCACTGCCTCGCGCATCCCCTCCTTTTTTGAACCTGGATGATGAACCCGCATATTTGTGCCTTTATATGGAGTCGGATCGTATGTTTTCCTGTTTAGAGCGTGAATCCTATCCTGCAGGTCCCTTGTAAGGTTCGTACCTATTTTTCTCAGACCTCTTTTCAGATTCTAAACGTCTCGAGCTTGCTCTTTCATCAACCCTTGATTGAGTAACCGCATCTTCTTCTATCCGCAGCTTCGTGTTGTACCTATTGTACACATAATTCCATGTTGTACCTGGAAATTCTCGCAAACTTTCCTTCAGTCTCCTTATAGAATCTGAACTTTTCTCGTTTAAATTACTCACGAACGCCATAGCTTCCTAATTATCAGGCACTCGTGGTAGCACCATCCCCTCTTGTTGGAATCTATCTACATATTCCCTGAGTAATTATGTATCTCCTTGTTTTACCTTAAAGATGTCTTCCATCCTTTTTTTCAACCTTCTTAGCTCCCAAATGTGCTTTTATGAATGAATCTGCAAGCTCAGCAAAAGAATCAATAGATTTTTCTGGTAAAAGAGAATACCATGTTAATGCCCCTTTCGTGAGTGTTTCTCCAGATTTTTAACCAAAACTGATTCGATTTCCTGTTTGATTAAATCATTGCCCTTCAAGCCAGTTGTAAACGCAGTTACATGATCTCTCCAGGTTTCGATTTGAACTTACATTGTTTGTATAATTTTAATATTTTGTTATTTCGTTATGAATTAGTTAATTATTGTTTAAATTAATTTTTTAAATTTGAATTTTATTGAAATCTAGGGTTTAGGTCATGTTAAAATTGAATTGAATTGATTACCTAGGGTGTAAATTCAATGTTTAAGTTTGTATTGACCTGAGTAGCTTTGTTAGGAATTGAATGTTTAACTTTGAATTGAATTGTGTTTTTAGGATTTGTTCTTGCGAATTGAACTTTTAGGGTATGAATTAAATTTTTAGGCGTAAGTGTTGAACTTTTCAGATAGAGCTTATATTGTGTGAGGTTAATTGAATTTTTTATGGTATTAATTGAATTGTTTAGGATATGGGTTGAACTTTTAGGATATGAATTGAACTTTTAGGGGTAATGGTTGAATTTTTTGGATGTGAATTGAACTTTTAGGGATAATTGTTGAACATTTTGGGTGTAATTATTAAAAATTAATTATCTTAACTAACTAAAAATAATTTAATTAATTTATAATTTCAAATAAATTAAGTAGTTGTAATACTTATGGAAATATCTCTCTTTTTTTACTTGTGTACATGGAACATCGTACTTGGATGCACAATAGGAATTATCCTAATCGGCCGGGATTGCGGGAGGATTTTGTAGAATGGGTTATTGAATTTATAAGACATGCAATGTCACTTTCATCATACTAAATTAAAGGAGTAATGAGGTGCCCTTGTTTCAAGTGCGATTGTGTGAAGTTTAAAAAATCGGAGGAAGTTAAGCTTCATCTTTATAGGAAGGGGTTTATAGAGAATTACTTTGTGTGGACTAATCATGGAGATATCGATGGTAGCCGTGAAATATTTCATAACATGGTAGTTGGTGAAAGTAGTATGTCGGTGGAGAATAGAAATCATGATTCTAGAATTCAGGATATGGTTGCGTATGCTTTTTGGATGCACTCTGGGGGTGAGCCCACTGAAAATGTTGAACAAACTCCTAATGATGATGCTAAATATTTTTATGAACAGTTAGAGGAAGCTAGTCGTCTACTACGTGAAGGAAGTCCGCACTCTGAGTTGTCTGTTGCAGTTAGATTACTAAGTATCAAATCTGATTGGAATATTTCTCAAGCGGCAATGGACACTTTCATTGACCTTATGAGTGAACTAGTCGACCCAAATATAAACTTACGTGGTGATTTCTATAAGGCAAAGATACCGGTTTCTTTGTTAGGACTTTCGTCGATGAGAATTGATCGTTGTAAAGATGGTTGCATGTTATGTTATAAAGATGATGCAAATTTAGAAAGCTGTAAATTCTACGAAAAGCCTCATTTCAAGAGGCTTTCCAGCGGGAATATGGTCATTGTGAAGGCGATGCATTATTTACCTCTTATACCTTAGGTTAAAAAAATTATATGCGTCGATTAGTTCTGCTCCTCATATGAGATGACACTTTGAAAATAGAATACCACCTGGTGTTATGTGTCATCCTTTAGACGGAGAAGCTTGGAAGCACTTTGATATGACATATCCAGATTATGCTAGTGAACCAAGGGACATTCAGTTAGGTTTGTGTGCGGATGGCTTTACAACTTTTTCTATATCTGTGGCACCATATTCATATTGGCATGTATTTCTTACACATTATAATATACCACATGAGTTGTATATGACTAGTCTATACATATTTTTAAATTGTATTATCCCCGGTCCATGTAATCCGAAAAGTTTGATTGATGTATATTTGCATCCTTTGATTGATTAGTTTAAACAGTTGTGGTATGATGTTGTTGAAACATATGACATATCAACCAAGAAGAATTTCAAATTGTGTGCTAATTTAATGTGGACTATTAACGATTTTCCTGCATATGGAATGTTTTCTGGGTGGATGACCGCTGGGAAGCTAGCTTGCCCTTACTGCATGGAAAATGGTAAAGTGTTCGTTTTGAAACAAGGACAAAAGCAATCATGGTTTGATTGTCACCGTCAGTTCTTTCCTGATGATCATGAGTTTAGAAAGATGAAAAATGCATTCAAAAGGAATAAAGTAGAATATGATTCGCCACCTCCGATACTTTCAGGTGAGGAAATTTGGGAGAGGGTCCAGAACTATAGTAAAGTTACTGAGGCTCCACCTTCTTGATTCTCCGGATATGGTGTTACTCATAATTGGACGAAATAGAGTATATTTTGGGAGTTGCCTTATTGGAAGAATAATCTTGTCCGACACAATCTTGATGTCATGCATATTGAGAAGAATTATTTTGACAATTTGTTCAACACAGTGATGGATGTTAAAGGTAAGACAAAAGATAAACCGAAGGCTAGAATGGACTTACAAGAATATTACAGGTGACCTGAATTATACTTGTAGACAGCAAACAATGGTAAGGTGTTCAAGCCCAAAGCAAGTTACACATTCGCTTTGGAGGAAAGACGATAAATTTGTGATTGGGTCACGAAATTGAAGATGCCTGATGGTTATGCGTCGAATCTGTGGAAAAAAGTAGATATGGAGGTAGGGAAGTTGAGCCATTTGAAAAGTCATGACTGTCATGTTTTCTTGGAGACCTTAGTGCCTATTGCATTTTGTGGTTTGCCTGAAAGAATCTGAAAACCCATCATAGATATTAGTTTATTTTTCAAAGACTTGTGTTCTACCACCTTAAGGGAAGAAAACCTACTTCGGATGGATCAGAACATTCGTGTAACTTCTAGTAAGATGGAAAATATTTTCATGTGGTTTCTTTGATATGATGGAACACCTTCCAATCCAGCTTGTACACGAGGCACGACTTGGAGGGCATAATGGATGTACTCTTTGAGAGGTAATATTATTAGTTTGATGTAATATTTTATTTGAATGTTCTTGGATAACATGACATTATGTAGGTGTCACGACCCAATTTACCCTCCGAAAGGTATCGTGACGGCACCTAGTCTTTATGACTAGGTGAGCTAGAATTTGCGGGAAATAACAGAATCAATAAAATAAAGACAGAAAGGATATCAATTAGATATAACGTAGCTACTCAGCATGTACAGTTTTACTTCCCTAAACCAGGAATGTCACCATAGTCACAAGCTCTTTAACAAATATGGCTCTACACAATGAAACAGCGGGAAAATGTACAAGTCATTCTATGCCTTTGCTAGAGTAGAAGGGGACTCGTGGGATTCTGCGGACGCGGCAGAATTACCTCGCGGTCTCTTGGCTGCTGGTAGACAACTCCTAGCCACGATACTAAGTGTTGGTACATGGATCTGCACATAGGGAAAACATGCGCAGGAAAGGGCGTGAGTACTCCACATTCGGTACGCCGTAAGTGCCAAGCCTAACCCCAGTCAAGTAGTGACGAGGTCAGGTGGAGGCCCTACTGAATTTGTAAAACAAGTCAATATACAATTTTAAAACAGTGAGAGATAGACAAGCAATGATAAACTGAATTAACAAAAACGGAAAGATTTAATAACAGAAAGAGAGCCCTCGGCTCAGCACAACATATATCTCAATAGTAAATGTGCAATGCAGTACACGGGGAAAGCTCCCGGATCTCGGTCCGTAGTCCCAATTTAAATATGCTATGCAGTACAGGG
>ML436347.1:136561-180350 GCA_005239525.1 Nicotiana knightiana
GGGGAAAGCTCCCGGATCTCGGTCCGTAGTCCCAATTTAAATATGCTATGCAGTACAGGGGGAAAGCTCCCGGATCTCTATCAGTAGTCCCAATTTAAATATGCATTTCAGTACAGGGGAAAGCTCCCGGATCTCGGTCCGTAGTCCCAATTTAAATATGCAAAACAGAAGTATGTTAATTATGGCTTAAGTAAACAATCCAAGAAAAACAACAGGTAAGGATAGAGTAAAACTACCAAAGCATGATGTGACTAGTAGCAAATAAGAGGAATTCAAGTCAGAACAGGTAGGCATGCTTACACTTAGGCTATCTACTCAATTAAGATAGGAAACAGTAATATATGAATGAAATGAGCGTTTTCATGGGAGAAAAATAGGATTTTAGCAACAATGACCCGTGTACGCACTCGTCACCTCGCGTACACGCGTCCACATAACAAAATCAGTATAAAAATGCCTAAGGGAAGATCCCCAACACAGAATTAGGCAAGCCACTTACCTGGACTGCACTAATCAACTCAATACCAAGCTCTTGCCACGAGTATCGGACTTCGGGTGGCCCAAATCTATTCAAATCGATTGCACGGTGTAAATATCACTTCAAGGGAACAAAATAGCTAATTATTTATAAGCTAGTACGCGAATTTAGAAAATTTGCCCAAAAAGTCCCCCGGGCCCACGTCTCGGAATCGGGTAAAATTTATATTTTCCGGACACCCATTCACTCACGAGTCTAACCATGTAAGAATCTCTCAAATCGGAGGTCAAATACCCAACCAAAACACAATAATTCGGTCTATGAAGTTCATCCCACTTTTCCCATAATTTTCGAAATTAAAGGTTGAATTTAAGATTGGAGTCATGGAGTTTGATCTATAAGGGATAGAAATCACTTACCCAAGTTACCCAGGTGCAAAAGTCTTCAAAAATCTCCGTTCCCGAGCTCTCAAATTCGAAAATATGAAAATGGCATAAACCCTTGGATTTGAGGTTTTAATATTCTACCCAGGCATTTGCCTTATGCGATTGTGTACAATGAGTCGTGATCGCGGAGAGTAATGAAACACGCGCCTGAAATTCCTTCATCGCGATCGCGATTAAAGGTCTGCGAACGCGGACCTTCTGATCCTTCAACAATGCGATCGCGTCTGAGGCCACGCGACCGCATAGAGTAAAACATTGCACCTCCCCCAGCCTCAGTATACCTTACACGATCGCGATCGCGATCATGTGCGTGCGATCGCGGTGACCAACTCACCAGAACAATGCGATCGCGGCTGGACTTCTGCGATCGCGAAGCACAATCTCTGACCACCTCCATCTACACTACGCGATCACAGATTGATTCACGCGATCGCAGAGAACACTTATCTGCTGCTGTAAAACTAGAAAACCAGCAAAGGACTTAGGCCAAAATATGCTCGGTTGGGCACCCGAAACACACCCGAGGCCCCCGGGACCTCAACAAAACCTACCAACCAACCCTAATACCTTATTCAAACTTGGTCGAGCCTTAAAAACATATCTCATAACATCAAACTCATCAATTATGCATAGATTCAAGCCTAAGAACTTAGGAAATTTCTAAAATTCACATCCGACGCTGAAACATGTCTAAACTCATTTGAATAACCTCAAATTTTGCACACAGGTCATAAACGACATTACAGACCTACTGTCGCTTTCGGAAATCCATTACGAGTCTGATATCAAAATCTCACCTATCGGCCGAAATCACCGAATTTCTAACTTTCGCCAATTCAAGCCTAAATCCACAACCGACCTCAAAAACACATTCCGAGTACGCTACTAACCCCAAAATCACCCAACGGAGCTAACGGAGTTGACGGAATTCCCTTCTAGATCCGTCTTCACACAGCTCTAGCTACAGCCAGATTTCTAAAGCTAAATTCCACATTTACGGACTATGAGTCCAAAATCACCCCGGATTTCAACACTCAACGCTCCGACAAGTTCCAATAACATAAATAGACATGGGAGAAGCAGTAAAAAGGGGATCGGGGTGCAAATTCTTAAAATGACCGGCCGGGTCGTTACATCCTCCCCCTCTTAAGAAAATCGTTCGTCCTCGAACGAGCATAGAAACATACCTGAAGCTGGGAAAAGGTGAGGGTACTGACCCCGCATATCCTGCTCGGTCTCCCAAGTCGCCTCCTCGACTGGCTGACCCCTCCATTGAACCTTTACTAACGCAATATTCTTTGACTTGAGCTTCTAACTTGCATGTCCAATATATCCATAGGCTCCTCAACATATGATAGATCCTTGTCCAATTGGACTGAGCTGAAATCCAAGACATGAGTCGGGTCACCATGATACTTCCGGAGCATGGAGACGTGGAACACCGGATGAACCTCTGCTAGGCTGGGAGGCAGGGCTAGCTCATAAGCAACCTCCCCAACACGTCGCAACACCTCAAAAGGGCCAATGAATCTCGGACTCAGCTTGCATTTCTTCCCAAACCTCATGACGCCCTTCATAGGCGATACCCGAAGCAAAACCTGATCACCAGCCATAAATGCCAAGTCATGAACCTTCCGATCCGCATAGCTCTTCTTCCTGGACTGAGCTGTGCGAAGTCTTTTCTGAATCACCTTCACCTTGTCCAAGGCATCCTGAACCAAGTCTGTACCCAACAATCGGGCCTCGCCCAGCTCAAACCATCCCACGGGAGACCTGCGCCGCCTACCATACAATGCCTCATACGACGCCATGTGAATGTTAGATTGGTAGTTGTTGTTGTAAGCGAACTCTGCAAGAGGCAAGAATCAATCCCATGACCCTCCAAAATCCATCACACAGGCATGGAGCATATCCTCTAGGATCTGAATCGTGCGCTTGGACTGCCCGTCCGTCTGAGGGTGAAAAGTTGTGCTCAACTCTACCCTGGTGCCTAACTCCTGCTGAACGGCTCTCCAGAACCGTGAAACGGCCTGTGTACCTTTGTCTGAAATAATGGATACTGGAATACCGTGGAGGCGAACAATCTCTCTGATATAAATCTCAGCCAACCTCTCCGATGAATATGTAGTCAGTACTGGAAGGAAATGGGCTGATTTGGTCAACCGATCCACAATCACCCAAATAGCATCATGCTTCCTCAAAGTCCGAGGAAGTCCACCACAAAGTCCATGGTGATCCGCTCCCACTTCCACTCTGGAAGCTCAATCTACTGAAGTAACCCTCCCGGTCTCTGATCCTGACATTTGACTTGCTGACAGTTGAGACAGTTGGCTACAAACTCTCATATATCCTTCTTCATCCTTTGCCACCAATAGTGTTGTCTCATATCCTGGTACATCTTCGCGGTACCCGGATGGATGGAATACCGTGAACTATGGGCCTTATCAAGAATCAACTCCGGAAGCCCATCTATGTTGGGCACACATATATGGCCCTGCATCCTCATCACCCAGTCATCTCCTATAGTCACATCTCTGGCGTCACCCTGCCGGACTCTATCCTGAAGAACCAAAAGGCGGGATCATCATATGGGTGCTCTCTGATACGGTCATGAAGGAAAGATCGAGCAACTACACAAGCTAATAATCGGCAAGGCTCAGAAAGATCCAATCTCACGAACCGACTGGCTAAGGACTGAACATCTAAGGCTAGAGGCCTCTCAGCTGCATGAAGGGATGCCAAATTCCCCAAACTCTCTGCCCGACGACTCAAGGTGTCGGCCACCACATTGGCCTTACCCGGGTGATATAATATGGTGATGTCATAGTCCTTTAGCAACTCCAACCACCTGCGCTGGCGCAAATTTAAATCCTTCTGCCTGAATATATGCTGCAAACTCCGGTGATCCGTGAATATCTCACAGGGAACACCATATAAATAACGACGCCATATCTTCAGGGCGTGAACAATCACTGCTAACTCGAGATCATGAACAGGGTAGTTTTTCTCATGGACCTTCAAATGCCTGGACACGTAGGCAATCACCCTACCATCCTGCATAAACACCGCTCCCAAGCCAATCCTCGAAGCATCACAATAAATCGTATAGGATCCGGAACCGGTAGGCAAAACCAACATAGGAGTTGTAGTCAGGGCTGTCTTGAGCTTCTGAAAGATCTCCTCACACTCCTCAGTCCATATGAAGGATGAACCCTTCTGGGTCAGTCTGGTCATAGGTGCTGAAATGGATATCTCCACAAAACGGCGATAATACCTAGCCAAACCGAGGAAACTGCGGATCTCAGTAGTTGAGGACGATCTGGGCCAACTCTGCACCGCCTCCACCTTCTTCGGATCTACTTTGATCCCATCCGAGGACACCACGTGGACTGGGAATGCCACAGAATCAAGCCAAAATTCACACTTAGAGAACTTGGCATACAACTTCTTCTCCCTCAATGTCTGAAGCACGGTCCTCAAGTGCTGCTCATGGTCCTCCTGGGACCTAGAATATACCAGAATGTCATCAATGAACACAATGACGAAAGTATCAAGATAAGGCCGAAATATGTTGTGCATCAGGTGCATGAACACTGCTGGGGCATTGGTCAACCCAAATGACATAACAAGGAACTCATAGTGGCCATATCTAATCCTGAAGGCAGTCTTCGGGATATTCGGTTCTTGAATCTTCAACTGATGATAACCTGCACGTAGATCAATATTGGATAACACCCTAGCACCCTGTAACTGGTCAAATAGATCATCAATGCGAGGCAATGGGTACCTGTTCTTCACTGTCACCTTATTCAGCTGCCGGTAGTCAATACACATACGCATCGAGCCATCATTTTTCTTCACAAATAATACCGGAGCGCCCCAAGTTGATACACTGGGCCTGATGAATCCCTTCTCAAGCAACTCCTGTAACTGCTCCTTCAACTCCTTCAACTCAGGAGGAGCCATGCGATAAGGAGGAATGGAAATGGGCTGAGTGCCCGGCAATAAGTCAATGCCGAAATCAATGTCTCTATCGGGTGGCATACCCGGAAGATCAGCTGGAAATACATCAGAATAGTCCCTCACAAATGGAACTGACTCAACTGTAGGGGTCTCAGTACTAGCATATCTCACATAAGCCAAATATGCATCACACTCCTTTCTAACCATCCGCTGACCTTAAGAAAAGAAATGACTCGGCGGGGAGTATACTCCAAGGAACCTCTCCACTCTAAACTTAGAAATCTTGGCATAGCCAGCGTCACGATCTTGGCATGACAGTCAAGAATAGCATAATAGAGAGACAGCCAGTCCATACCCAATATAACATCGAAATCTATCATACAGAGTAGCAGCAATCAGCTCTGGTCTCAAAACCACTGATAGTAATCAAACATGATCGATATACGCAGCCCACAACAAGAGAATCTCCCACCAGAGTAGAAACATAAACAGGGGAACTCAAAGAGTCCTGGGCTATCCCCAGATGTGAAGCAAAATAGGAAGACACATATGAATATGTAGAGCCTGGGTCAAATAATATCAATGCATCCCTACGACAAACAGGAACAATACATGTAATGGCTGAATCTAAAGGAATAGCCTTGGACCAGGCTGGAAGAGCATAGTACCTGGCCTGGCCTGACCTCCCCCTCTAGGACGACCTCGACCTCCCTGACCTCCACCTCGAATTGCCTGAGGTGGTGGGGTAGTAGCTGGGGCTGGAAGAATAGCTGGAGGACCTGGTGGAAAACGTGGAGCCTGATAAATCTGAGGGGGTGCACCCTGATAGGTCTGAGGTGGTGCACCCCTCCTCGCTCTGAGGCAATCTCTAATCATATGATGAGGGTCTCCAAATTCAAAACAACCCCTCGGAGGACGTGGCGGCCGCTGCTGACTCTGAACTGGACTGCTGGGTTGGTCAGTGATAGCACCTCGAGCAGGAGGCACCTGAGATACTGGGGGTGCGTAATAAGGCTCCTGAGGTCTAGAAGGAGCTAGAATATCGCTGGCTACTGGAAGAGCTGAATGAACAGGGCGACTCAAAAAACCCCTACCATAACGTGTTGCTGGTGCACGGGCTCATGAAAAATGACCAGTCTCTCGAGACCTCTTGGCCTCTCTCTCCTCCCTGTCTCGGGCTAACATAGTCTCAATCCTCCGGGAAATGCTCACGGCCTGCTGGTAAGTAATATTGGTCTCCAGCTCTCTGGTCATGCTGGTCTGAATACTGGGGTGGAGTCCCTCAATAAAGCGTCGAACCCTCTCTCTAACAGTGACAACCAACGAGGGTGCATGGCGAGCCAAATCGGTGAAACGGACTGCATACTCTGACACAATCCTGGCACCCTGGCGTAGCTACTCAAACTCCGCACGCCAAGCATCCCTGAAGCTCTGAGGAACAAACTCAAGTAAGAACATCTCGGAAAACTGAGCCCAAGTAAGTGAAGTTGCCTCGTCCGGGCTACTAAGATCAAAAGCACGCCACCACTGATAAGCTGCTCCCCTCAGCTGGAAAGCAGTGAAAGAAACTCCACTCGTCCCCACAATACCCATAGTGCAGAGAATGCGATGACACCCCTCAAGAAAACCCAGGGCGTCATCTGAAGCTAGTCTGCTGAACTCAGGTGGGTGGTACTTCTTGTACCTCTCAAGTCAGATCTGCTCAGCCTCAAGAATATCTATCCTAGTCTCATGCTAAGCTGGAGCTGCTGGGGGCATAGGAATATACTCTGGGACCTGCCCAATATGAATTCTTTACTCAGGAGTACGGGTCGCGGGAGTCTGTGTCCCTCCTCTGGCCTGGGATGTAGTTGGAGCTATTGGGAGTAGACTCGCCTGAGATAGAGTACTGAAGGCACTCAAGAACTGGGCCAATGTCTCCTGGAGGTCTGGAGTAATAGTAGGGACCTCCTGTGCCCGTCCAACTGTATCTACTGGGGGCTCCTCTACCTCTGCTCTAGCCGATACTCGGGCTGCACCGTGTGCTCGTCCCCTACCCCGGCCCCTGCCTCTGGTGGCTTTGACTCGGGGCTCGGGTGTTTGGTCATCAGTACGTCCGTTACGGGTACGAACAATCTGCAAGCAAGAATAGAATAGAGTTTAAGAATTTGATGACAGTAACTAGCACGATAAGGAATTCCAAAGAATTTTATTGTTCTTAACAGTTACATAGCCTCTCGAAGATAGATACGGACGTCTCCGCACCGATCCGCGAGGCTCTAATAAACCGGCTTGTGACTTGTGACTCCTATGAACCTAGACGCTCTGATACCAACTTGTCACGGCCCAATTTACCCTCCGAAAAGTATCGTGACGGCACCTAGTCTCTATGACTAGGTAAGCCTAGAATTTGCGGGAAATAACAGAATCAATAAAATAAAGACAGAAAGGATATCAATTAGATATAACATAGCTGCTCAGCATATACAGTTTTACTTCCCAAAACCCGGAATGTCACCATAGTCACAAGCTCTTTAACAAATATGGCTCTATACTATGAAACAGCGGGAAAATGTACAAGCCTTTCTATGCCTATGCTAGAGTAGAAGGGGACTCATGGGATTCTGCGGACGCGGTAGAATTACCTCGCGGTCTCCTGGCTACTGGTTGACAACTCCTAGCCACGATACTGAGTGCTGGTACCTGGATCTGCACATGGGGAAAACATGCGCAGGAAAGGGCGTGAGTACTCCACATTCGGTACTCCGTAAGTGCCAAGCCTAACCCCAGTCAAGTAGTGACGAGGTCAGGTGGAGGCCCTACTAAATTTGTAAAACAAGTCAATATACAATTTTAAAACAGTGAGAGATAGACAAGCAATGATAAACAGGATTAACGAAAACGGAAAGATTTAATAACAGAAAGAGAGCCCTCGGCTCAGCACAACATATATCTCAACAGTAAATGTGCAATGCAGTACACGGGGAAAGCTCCGGGATCTCGGCACGTAGTCCCAATTTAAATATGCTATGCAGTACAGGGGGAAAGCTCCCAGATCTCTGTCCATAGTCCCAATTTAAATATGCATTTCAGTATAGGGGGAAAGCTCCCGGATCTCGGTCCGTAGTCCCAATTTAAATATGAAATGCAGTAGAGGGGGAAAGCTCCTGGATCTCGATCCGTAGTCCCAATTTAAATATGTAAAACAGAAGTACGTCAATTATGGCTTAAGTAAGCAATCCAGGAAAAATAACAGGTAAGGATAGAGTAAAACTACCTAAGCATGATGTGACTAGTAGCGAATAAGAGGAATTCAAGTCAGAACAAGTAGGCATGCTTACACTTAGGCTATCTACTCAATTAAGATAAGAAACAGTAATATATGAATGAAATGAGCATTTTCATGGGAGAAAAATAGGATTTTAGCAACAATGACCCGTGTGCGCACTCGTCACCTCGCGTACAGAGCGTCCACATAACAAAATCAGTATAAAAATGCCTAAGGGAAGATCCCCAACACAGAATTAGGCAAGCCACTTACCTGGACTGCACTAATCAACTCAATACCAAGCTCTTGCCACGAGTATCGGACTCCGGGTGGCCCAAATCTATTCAAATCGATTGCACAGTGTAAATATCACTTCCAGGGAACAAAATAGCTAATTAATTATAAGCTAGTACACGAATTTAGAAAATTCTCCCAAAAAGTCCATCGGGCCCACATCTCGGAATCGAGTAAAATTTATATTTTCCGGACACGCATTCACTTACGAGTCTAACCATATAAGAATCTCTCAAATCGGAGGTCAAATACCCAACCAAAACTCAATACTTCGGTCTATGAAGTTCATCCCACTTTTCCCATAATTTTCGAAATTAAAGGTTGAATTTAAGATTGGAATCATGGAATCTGATCTATAAGGGATAGAAATCACTTACCCAAGTTACCCAGGTGCAAAATTCTTCAAAAATCGCCCTTCCCGAGCTCTAAAATTCGAAAATATGAAACTGGCATAAACCTTTGGATTAGGGGTTTTAATATTCAACCTAGGCATTTTCCTTATGCGATCGTGTACAAGGAGTCGCGAAGGTCTGGGAACGCGGACCTTCTGATCATTCAGCAATGCGATCGCGCCTGAGGCCACACGACCGCATAGAGTAAAACATTGCACCTCCCCCAGCCTCAGTATACCTTACGCGATCGTGATCGCGATTGCGATCGCGATCACGATCATGGGCGTGCGATCGCGGAGACCAACTGACCAGAACAATGCGATCGTGGCTGGACTTTTGCGATCGCGAAGCACAATCTCTGACCACCTCCATCTAACACTACGTGATCGCGGACTGATTCACGCGATCGCAGAGAACACTTATCTGTTGCTATAAAACCAGAAAACCAGTAAAGGACTTAGGCCAAAATATGCCCGTTTGGATACCCGAAACACACCCGAGGCCCCTGGACCTCAACAAAACCTACCAACCAACCCTAATACCTTATTCAAACTTGGTTGAGACTTAAAAACACATCTCATAACATCAAAATCATCAATTATGCATAGATTCAAGCCTAAGAACTTAGGAAATTTCTAAAATTCACATTCGACGCCGAAACACGTCTAAACTCATCTGAATGACCTCAAATTTTGCATACAGGTCATAAACGGCATTACCGCCCTTCTGTTTCTTTCGGAAATCCATTCCGAGTCAGATATCAAAATCTCACCTATCGACCGAAATCACCGAATTTCTAACTTTCGCCAATTCAAGCCTAAATCCACAACCGACCTCGAAAACACATTCTGAGTACGCTCCTAACCCCGAAATCACCCAACGGGGCTAATGGAGTCAAAGAAATTCCATTCCGGATCCGTCTTCTCACAGATCTAGCTACGGCTAGATTTCTAAAGCTAAAGTCCACATTTATGGACTATGAGTCCAAAATCACCCCGGATTTTAACACTCAACGCTCCGACAAGTTCCAATAACATAAATAGAAATGGGAGAAGCGGTAAATAGGGGATCAGGGCGCAAATTCTTAAAACGACTGGTCGGGTCGTTACAGTAGGACAATTGGCAAATGTAAATAATTTGTTAAGCAGAGGAATATGATTGAAGGATCTATATGAAAAGCCTATCTTGCAAAGAAAACTGCACAATTTTGTTCTTATTATTTTGAGAATAGCGTGTCATGTTCTAGGAATAGGCCCAATGGGCACACTGTCAAATGTGTGAATGATCCATTATATCCACCAATGTCCATATTCAATCGACCAGGCCGATGTTCTAAGGATGTTAGAAAGAGAAGTTTGAGTGATGTGGAGTACAAGTCAGCTACAATTCATATGTTGCTAAATTTTCCGGAAGTTGTACCATTTATTAAGTATTGATTTATATTTTTATCAAAATGTAAATTTACTATGATTACATATTGATGCAACTACTAAAAATATTTGGTGTTTCACTGTCACTTCGTGAGTCAATTTTGCCATGATGTTGTATATACGAGTTTTGATACGTGGTTCAAATAGCTTTTAAGTTTATCCTGATAATGTTCTTCTAAAGTTCCCGCTATATATATATATTCAGTTATGCTAACTTATGAATTTTAACAATATATAGGTAAATAATCCAAATAGTTGTGTAAATCAATTTTGAAAAGATATATCTTGGGAACCTAGGGATAATAATACTCCCTCTTTTCCACCCTCTTCAGAGATGCCACAGCATCACAAGGCCTACGCCTTCATCCAGACACCAGGTCTTCCATCACAGGGCCATAGGACTATACGTCCGACATAGAGTCCAGCTGCCTCATAGCCACATGAATCACAACCATTTGCATCACAACCACATGGGTCGAATACCTACATATCACAACCATATGGATCGCAGCCATCCATATCACAGCAACTCGGGTCACAACCATCAGTATCACAGCCACATGGATCGCATTCAGCTATGTCATAGTCACAGGGATCACATCCATCTTCATCATCGATTCCATCTATTTCAGGACTTCGCCTACGATACCGTAGCTCTGAGCCCCCTAACCGTATACACATGCCTCTGATACACATGCTGAGGATGATGATCCAGAGATAGTGCATTATGATCGCTATGGCATGATCATCGTATTCCTTGAGGTTAACAAGTAAGAGTTATTTGTTATTTTTGCGTTTACTATTTTTTAATATTTTTACTAATATATTCATGTGTTTTTATTGTTAAATTGCAAGTTTAGGTCGGGTAATAAGACTACGAAAATAATCACCAATGCGATCAAAAAGCTTTATGATGGCCCTTATACGACTTGGACTCATTTCTCATACTCGTTGAAAGAGAAAATTTTCAATCAATTTAAGGTATAAATGTTCTTTTAAGCAGTTTAATAATTTATATTTATGGTTTTTCCGTCTAATATTTAACTTTTGAAATGCAAAGCAAATGTGTATGAGAAGACCGCTATCGCGAGGAAGAGGCTGCAAATTTTCATCATAAAGCCTGCAAGAGATTGTCGGATCATTTCTCGGATGTAGAAAGAAGAACAAAAGGCCTGACTGGTGTCTGCATTATTTATGGGATGATTTGTTATGGCAATGGCAGACCGAGGATTTCTTACAGAAGAGCGAAAGGTAAAGAAAGCTCGCTCATCTGAGAAGGGAATCTCCTTGCACACTAGGGGTGCTATCAGCATTGGGACAATAAGAAGAAGACTGGTAATTGCTTAAATTATTTTACTTTTCTAAGTATATCAATTCTTTTATTAACTAAATCAATTTGATTTCAGTAAAAGAAGTATGGGCGTCCAATGAGCCATGATGAGCTATTCAAGGAGACATATATTTTAAAGAAGAAGAAGAAAGAGGAGGATGGAGATAGGTGGGTCGAGGAATGGGCAGAGACTGCATATGTAAGCTTACATTTTCTTTAAGTTCTATAATTTACTTGTATAAGAATTTTCAAATATTAATTTAATTTAAAATAATATAGGGTCGCTACCAAAGTAACGTGGAGAAATTCATTCGTAGTCAGCCAACTGGTGAATCGGGCGAGCCAACCCAACTTTGGGACGAGGATGCTCAAAGAATATAGTTAGAGGCTGTTGGCGGTCCAAAAAGGGGGAAGGTATACAGCCTTCCCGAGAAAAAATTCCATCACAAGGCAAGGAACTTAGTAGGGAGAGGCACTAGGCTATGCGGGAGACAGTGGCAAAGCTTAATTCGAGCTAGAAGCGGCCAAGGAAAGAGAAAGGTTTAGAGATGCTCAACTCCTTGGTATGTAAGCTAAGATTAGAACTCTCCTTTCTACTGGAGCTTTTTCGTTGCCCTCGGTCTCGTGAGTCATTTCCATAGGCTCGGCTCAACATGATCGTTCCTCCTAATCTTCCCGTGATCATTCCTCCCGCCCGACCCTTGATCGTTCTTCCTGTCCTCCACAAGACCGTTTCTCTATACCGTCTTGTAGATGAAAGTTCATCAGATGGTGATGATGTGGTAGAAAACACCCCTTGACCAATACTTTGATATACTTTGAACTAGACTAACAGAACTAGTTTTGAATTAGATTGAACAATTTTGAACTTGTTTTAATTACTAAGTTTTTGCTTGGTTTTGGATTGTGATGTTTTTTTCTTTAACTTTAATTTGTTAGTTTTAAAGTATTAATTAGATCTTTGGTTGTTGTTGTTGGATGTTTGGTTGGATTTGTGGTGAATTAGGGGTTGTATGTGGTGAATTGGTGGTTATTAGATGTGAACTGGGGTATTGGTATGCTGTTTTTATTTGGCATGTGGTGTAGCTACCAAAATAGGCATTTTCTACCAAAATTAATCCTAAAAAACCGACCAACCTTGGTACGTAACTAATAAAAAAAATTTAAATTGTAAATTACCGACCAATGTTGGTTGGTTAATGCACATTGCATTCCCAGAAATTCAAAATTACCGACCAACTTTGGTCGGTAAGTTGCATGCACTGTTTAGTTTACCGACCAACTGTAACAATCCGACCGGTCATTTTGAGCTCTAGTGCGTAGTTCAGAGATTTTAGGCCATGAGCATCTTCATTTCAGGTGTTATGACTTGTAGGTGTGGTCGGAATTGAATTTCGGGAAGTTTAGAGTCAATTTGGGAAGAAAATTCTCATTTTAGAAGCCTTAAGTTGGAAGAATCGACTAAGATTGGATTTTTGAGTAAACGACCTCAGAATCAGGATTTGAAGGTTTCAGCAGGTTTGTATGATGATTTCGGACTTGGGTGTATGTTCGGATCGGGTTTTGGATAACCCGGGAGCGTTTCGGCGCATATTTTAGAAGTCAGTATTTAGAAGAAATTTCATAAGTCTGGGTTGAAGTGCATTTCAGTGATATTTATGTCCGTTTGGGATTCCGAGTCTGGGAATAGCTCGTATGGTGATTCTGGAGTTGGGAGCGCGATCGGAAGTGAATTCGGAGGTCCGTAGGTTATGTTGAAGTCAATTGGCTAAAGATAGAAATTTGAAGGTTTTGAGAAAATACAACTGAAAGTGTAAATTTTGATATCGGGGTCGGAATACGATTTTGAAAGTTGGAGCAGGTCCGTAATATTGAATGGGACTTGTGTTCAAAATTTGGGGTTGATTGGACATGATTTGATAGGTTTCGGCATCGAATGTAGAAGTTGGAAATGTCAAAGTTCATGAAGATCGAATTGTGATGCGATCCATTGTTTTGATGTTATTTGATGTGATTTGAGGCCTCGGGCAGGTCCGTATTATGTTTTGGAGCAGGTTGATGTAATTGGACGGGGTCCCGGGGGCCTCGGATGGATTCCAGGGGGGGTAACGAATCAAATTTGGGGTTGAGAGAAAGCTGAGGCTACTGTCATCTGGTGTGACCGCACCTGCGAGATTTTGGCCGCAGGTGCGGCTAAGGTGTTGCATAAGCGGAAAAGGGTGGCTTGGCTGGGCCGCAGGTGTGAGGTTATTTCCGCACCTATGAAGGCGCAGATGCGGATGAGGGAGCACAGGTGCGGCATCGGCTGGGGAATGAGGAAGCCGCAGGTGCAAGATTTTGGTCGCACCTGCGGGCTCGCAAGTGCGGGCGTAGCCACCGCAGGTGCGGAATGGCTGAAGGCAGTGAAGTGTTTTAATACGCGGGTTTTGGCCATTCCTTCTCATTTTTCTCTTGTTGGGGCGATTCTTGGAGGGCTTCAAGTGGGGATTTTCGTCATCTATGTCAAGGTAAGTTGTTTCTACTCATTCCAAGTTAAATATAAGGTTTATACATGGATTTGAACAAGAAAAATTGTGGAAAAGTTGGAAATTTTGAAGAAAAAACTGGAATTTGCATTCTTGGATTTTGACCACGAATTTGAGCATGAAATTAGAGTAAATTGTATATTTGATTTAGTAAGGCTATGGGTAGATTTTATCTTCGAGAAATTTCTGAACCCGGGCGCGTGGGCCCGAGGGCAATTTGGTCAACTTTCCGATCGAAGTTAGGAATTTATACAAATTAAATTTTTATAAGTATTACAGTATATTTTTATTGGTTTGCCCGTTATTTGGATAGTTTTGGGGCGTTGTGCATCAATTTGAGTCATCGGAAGGGCTTGGAGTCCGGTTATGAATCATTGGAGCGAGGTAAGTCTCCTTTCTAACCTTGTGAGGAGGAATTGTCCCCATAGGTGAACTTATTAAATATGTGCTACTATTTGTGGGGGCTACGTACGCACGAAGTGACAAGAGTCCGTACGTAGCTACTAGTTATGCCTATGTCCGGGTAGTTTTACGCTTACATCATGCTTTGTTGTTATTATACTTTATATATGTTATTGTTTGCATTGTGAAGAGGTTGGACTAAGCATACTTATTAGATAGTTTTGAAAGGAATCGAAAATTTTTATAAAATAATGGGAATCTTGAAAGCTTTCACTGAAAGTTCATGTTTTGAAAAGAAATGGAAGAATACTTTTATAACTCGAGAAAACTACGTGTAGCCGCGTCGCATGCATGATTCGCGAGCGGGGTAAGTCCTCCTACCACTCTTATAGGATCGGGTCGTTCACCTCGGCAGGATTTATGTACCACACTCTTATGGGATCGGGTCGTTCGCCTCGGCAGGATTTATGTACCACACTCTTATGGGATCGGGCCGTTCGCCTCGGCAGGAGTTATGTACCACACTCTTATGGGATTGGGTCGTTCGCCTCGGTAGGATTTATGTACCACACTCTTATGGGAGCGAGTCATTCGCCTCGGCAGGATTTATGTACCACACTCTCATGGGAGCGGGTCGTACGCCACGGCATGTTAATAGATGCATCTATGGTTCGCGTCGTTCGAACCTTCGGCAGTGCACATTTTACTATATCTAAATTATCCTCATGGAATCGTGCAAAAGATTTGGAAAAAAGCCAGTTCATCTGAAGGTTTTTCCCCTGATTTGGATTATGACAACCTCTTTGATGAAATCCACTATATTTATTTAGATGCTTCGGTTACAAAGGACACTTGCTAGTAGAGAGTTAAGTAAATCGTAAAGAGGGAAATTGTACCACGAAATCTATACTTGTATGTCTTATGTATTTACATTGCTTTATATTAATTCATTTCTTTAGTGCACTTGATATTGTTGGACCTCTATTAAGTGTCAAATTCGACCTCTCGTCACTACTTCTTCGAGGTTAGGCGGGATACTTACTGAGTACATGTTGTTTTCGTACTCATACTACACTTGCTTTGCATTTTATGGCGCAGGTACATTCATAGCTAGTGGCCCTGCTTGACGAAGCGATGTGGCTGACCTGGAGACTTAGACGAGCTGCACCATCCCGAGACGACCCGCAGCCGGTAGAGTCTCCCTCAGATGTATTGTATTGTATTCTAAATTCCTTCTTTAGTTCGTACTCCGAACAAGCATTGTATTACATGTATACTTCTTTCTTAGAAATTTGCTCATGCACTTGTGATACCGGGTTTTGGGATGAGTTTGGGATGTATTTTATTAAATGGATTGTTAAACCATCGTTATTTGCTTAGCGGATTTTTATTCGATTATTATGTAATGAAATGAAAAGTAACGATTTTAAAATGTGAAAATAGGAACTTAATGCAACTATTTAATGTTTGGCTTGCCTGACAATGGTGTCTGCCGCCATCACGACCTCAATGGATTTTCGATCCTTACAACGTGGCATCAGAGCACTAGGTTCCCTTAGGTCTTACGAGTCATAAGCAAGTCTAGTAGAGTCTCGCGGGTCTGTACGGAGACGTCTATACTTATCTTCGAGAGGCTACAGGACTGTTAGGAGTACTTCACTTCTTGATTCCTTATCGTGCGATTTCATCCCTTTGAGGCTTATGCCTACGTTTCTTCTTACTCAATCTTACACGTTGCGAAGCGCTCTCTATGAATCGGGAATTTGAAGAATGGTAATGGTACTACAGATATGGTGCGTGATGTTTCCATGCGTAGTTGGTTAGGGCTATTGTCGTCGCTCTGCGGAAGGATATTATGTTATTTCAGCTCAGTAATTATGTTTCTGAGAGCTTTGAGACTATGCTCATATGGTTATGATGCTTACTATTGGTTATCGCGCGGTGTTGATATGATGGTAGGATGTTTGCCCATATGTCGGGGCAGTAAATGACTTGAAATGAGGTCTTCTCAGAGCGTGATCTCGAGATTTCAGTATTTTAATTCCGGCGGAGGAAAGGCAATTGAACTATGAATGTTCAAACTTGGGTTGAAAGAATTATAAGACTTGGTGTTTTCAAGCAAGGTGGAATTTTCATCTGTAATGTGGTATCGCTATTTTTGATAGAATAGAATATGTTAAGTTCGTCGGTGTTATAGTTTCTTCGGTTGCATTGGGTCAGAGTGTTGTGAAGTAATATTGAATAAGCGGTTGTCAGAGGTCGTGGTGTGCGGTGGTTCAGTATTGAATAAGTATTTCTAATAAAGGCAGCTCGAGAAAGATGATCTTCGGAAAGGTTTGAAGTTGTGGTGATCTGCTGGTTTAAGTGCTACAAAGATAGTTATTGGCCTAAGGTGACGGCTGGGCAGCAAGGGATAAGGAAGGACACGTGGAAGTGTCAGGTGATGGTTAAATTTCTAAAAGGCCAGGTGTAAGAAAAGGAGGTCAGATAGTTGCTTGCAGGAGCGATTTTAACCAAAGTGGGAGAGTGGCAGCGTAGCATATGAGTTTTGTGGTAAGATAGATACACCTCTTGAGGGGAAGTTTGGAGTGATCTGGGAATTTTAGTGAATGATGATGGGGTCCACAGACTTAAATTGAAATATTGGCTATCTTGGCGGAAGGTTGGATACAATAGAGAGGAGTTGTTCGGGATGAAGAAGGATGCAATATAGCGGTGAATGGGAAGATGTTGTCGCACTTTTGGTAGATGTCCAGGAAGAGCGGACGGACTGGCAAAGTTGGTAAACGAGGACGGGCGTAGGATGGGGTATTGATGTCGTAGAGATTATGCAGTACAGCATCATTGGAAGGTGTCAGTTGGCAATTTCCACAGGTGGGTTATCTCCTGTGAGCAGGTTAGCGGTCGTGTGGTTGGCAAGTTTCTGCGAGGAATTCTAATGGCTATTCGGTGGGAGGCCGAATATGCGAGTGATTCTAAAGAATTAGAGTATTCATGGAATGCTGATAGGATAATTTAGAAGAATTTGACGGGTTGGTTGAGCAAGATCATGTCAGTAATGAAGAAAGAATTTCGGTGGGGCTCCAGAGTGGTGCAAGGAGTAGCTTCGGCTAAGTGGGAGAGTCCCACCGCCTGCGATTGGGTTGCAGGATTATATTCTCATGGGGTTACGGATTATCGACGTATTGGCAAGTTATTACAGCTAAGGGGAAAGGAGTGAAATGGTAATTGCGCATGGGATTTGATAAATGTGTGCAAAAGTTGGCCCTATTGGACCAGGGTTAGGCTTTGGAAGATTCAGGATTTATGCTTAGTGCATAGGCGAGTTATAGGGGTGGTGACTCAGTCACGTGCGTCATTGAAAGGGGTGTTCGCGTGCTAGAAAAGCCTGGGAGTTGATTGTGTTCGGGCCAAGTCAGAGTGGGTGACTCTCAATAGTGGTCCTAATGAATTCGATAGTTAAGTATGTGGTGCTTAAGGGTTTCATGTCCGCAGTATGGCTAAGGATCTGTCCTTGCAACAGATTGTGATAGGAGGCCTGGAATGTTCCATGATGTCTTCATCTTGCAGTATAGTACTGGGGGAATGAGATAAATAAACTCCGTATTTGGAGAAAGATTATCAGGATGGGTATATCAGTCGAAGATGTGAATGCACACAAGGAGGGTATGAGACGGTTTGTCGGATTGAGACAGCATGGTCTCGTGAATCAAGGCCACTCGGGATGAGTGAGGATTGAATTCATTATGTGTTGAATGGAATTACTATTGTTTCTAAGGCAATTAAGAATAATTAAAAGAATATAGATTGGTTAGCCATGGTTGAAATGGCACATGTACGGCAGTGATCAGTTCCTTCAGTGTGACTAAGTTATGCATGTGGTTTGTGCTGGTATGTGCAAGGCATGTCGGTCGCCGTGATAGATTTTATTTGGGAGCATTCAAGCATTATGGCCGGACATGGGTTCTTGATTTGTTTTACAGCATTAGTGTGGCCAGTGGTGGATGTGCAGACTTGCTACCTTGTGTGGAAGGTCGTGGGAGCGTGACCATGGGAGGATCGTATGAGTGTGACATGCAGTCACTTTATAGGTTGAAGATTTGGACTAAGTATAAAGAAGTGTAATATTTCTTATTTGAGAACTTATGCCTGGAAGGCGTTCGGTTCATCTGGTTGTGGATTGTGGGGTGTTTGCGCCGGCTATGATGGTTGTTCTTGCGTATTATGAGAGGAAGTGGATTAATATGGACCAAGGTAAGGCTATCAGTCTAGTGCAGTGCGAGCAGAATCGGCTGGAGGGTTGGGAATGGATTCAAATATGATTATGGGCTCTATATGAGTCAAATGTGTTCATTTCAGTATAGCGCTTCTCATAGAGGGGTATTAGAACATTAGATGTTGTTCCATCTCCGTCCATTTCATGTAATATTATGTTGTGTTGTGTGAGTTGTGGAACGACTTGATAATTTCTTATGTGTTGAGATTTTTGCGTAGTGATGATGTTATGTGAGCAGGATGGCTCTTGAGATTCAGAGTATATATACCGCACCTCAGCTGTGCTTGAGTTTTGTAGCGTATGGCTCTATCGGTCTCCCCAAGATGATATTATGCGCTTAGCGTGCTTGTGACCGGTATTCAGTATTTTGTGGTAATGAGCAATTTAGCTCGGTGTGTATCTCCTTACGTAAATTTCATGTGTGGATCGAGTGGCACGCCACCACGGGTATGTTATTTGGATCCGGCTGCACGCCGCAACAATGTGATGTTGAGTAAGGTTCCCTATATCTATTTTTTTGTGCTTTGCTTCCTACTTTTCGGAGGAAGGTTCATATTAATTGCATGAGTTAAGTAGTTCCTTTCATAATTCGTTTTCTTTGTGTATCGCGTTCGAGTTGTGGCCTATTGGCGCCTTGTGGCATCATGTGAGACTGTCGGTCATGTCTGGGGTGATTTGTTGCCTGAGCAGTTCATATGAGATTTTTGGATCAGGGATCAGCGCGATAAGATTATGTCAAGTATATTAAGGACAAATACCATTATTTGGTTAGTAATGAGGTGATGATTCTAGGCAAGAGGAGAGATTCAATGCTTGGTTAACTCTGCAGTTGGTTGTGAATTTCTATACATCTCCTCTGTTGTGGTGGTATCGTAAGCTTTATGGCAGGACTTATATATATGTGTCATGAGGTGCATCGGGAGCATCATATTCGTGAAATTTTGGCTATTAAGGTTCAGGGAATGTCATTGTGATTAGAGGATGAATTATGCGGTGCATGGTGCTAATTCAGCAAAGGTATACAGTCATGTTCTGGTACATCGTGTGGTAATTGATACGGTGTTCATATATTGGGAACAATCCTGGCAGAGGATTTCGGATGTTGAAGACCTGGTTCTGAGGCCCAATGCCTAAAAGAAAGAGGATATCTTCGGATTTGACCGAGCTAATGTACTCAATTGAGTGGTGGTAGCACGAGTAGGTGCACGAGGTGTTTAACAGTGATTTCAGACAACTCCGGAGCAATTCATAGCACATTCGAGGATGAACGTATGTTTAAGTGGGAGAGAATATAACGACCCGATCGGTCATTTTTATCTCTAGCGCGTCGTTCAATGGTTTGAGTCCATGAGCGGCTTCATTTCAGGTGTTATGACTTGTAGGTGTGGTCGGAATTGAATTTCGAAAAGTTTAGATTCAATTGGGAAGAAAATTCTCATTTCAGAAGCCTTAAGTTGGAATAATCGACTAAGATTGGATTTTGAGAAAACGACCTCAGAATCAGGATTTGAAGGTTCCAACATGTTCGTATGATGATTTCGGACTTGGGCGTATGTTTGGATCAGGTTTTTGATGACCAGGGAGCGTTTTGGCGCATATTGTAGAAGTCAGCATTTTAGAAGAAATTTCATAAGTCTGGGTTGAAGTGCATTTCAGTGATATTTATGTCCGTTTAGGATTCCGAGTCTGGGAATAGCTCCATATGGTGATTCTGGATTTGGGAGCGCGATCAGAAGTGAATTCGGAGGTCCGTAGGTTATTTTGAAGTCATTTGGCTAAAGATAGAAATTTGAAGGTTTTGAGAAAATGCGACCAGAAGTGGCAATTTTGATATCGGGGTCGGAATACGATTTTGAAAGTTGGAGCAGATCTGTAATGTTGAATGGGACTTGTGTGCAAAATTTGGGGTCAATCGGACATGATTTGATAGGTTTCGGCATCGAATGTAGAAGTTGGAAATCTCAAAGTTCATGAAGATTGAATTGTGATGCGATCCATTGTTTCGATGTTATTTGATGTTATTTGATGTGATTTGACGCCTCGGGCAGGTCCGCATTATGTTTTGGAGCAGGTTGGTGTAATTGGACGGGGTCCCGGGGGCCTCGGATGGATTCCGGGTGGGTAACTGATCAAATTTGGGGTTGAGAGAAAGCTGAGGGTGTTGTCATCTGGTGTGACCGCACCTACGAGGTTTCGGCCGCAGGTGCGAGAGTTTGGTCGCACCTGCGGGCTCGCAGGTGCGGAAGGACTGGAGGCAGTGAAGTGTTTTAATAGGCGGGTTTTGGCCATTTCTTCTCATTTTTCTCTTGTTGGGGCGATTCTTGGAGGGCTTCAAGTGGGGATTTTCGTCATCTATGTCAAGATAAGTTGTTTCTACTCATTCCAATTTGAAAGGTTTATACATGGATTTGAACATAAAAAATTGTGGAAAAGTTGGAAATTTTGAAAAAAAACCTAGAATTTGCATTCTTGGATTTTGACCACGAATTTGAGCATGAAATTAGAGTAAATTGTACATTTGAGTTAGTAAGGCTATGGGTAGAGTTTATCTTCGAGAAATTTCGGAATCCGGGCGCGTGGGCCCGAGGTAAATTTGGTCAACTTTTCGATCGGAGTTAGGTTTATATAAATTGAATTGTTATAAGTATTAGAGTATATTTTCATTGGTTTTCCCGTTATTTGGATAGTTTTGGGGCGTTGTGCATCAATTTGAGTCATCAGGAAGGGCTTGGAGGCCGGTTATGAATTTTCGGAGCGAAGTAAGTCTCCTTTCTAACCTTGTGAGGGGGAACTGTCCCCATAGGTGAACTAATTAAATATGTGCTACTATTTGTGGCGGCTACGTATGCACGAAGTGACGAGACTCCGTACGTAGCTACTAGTTATGACTATTTCCGGGTAGTTTTAGGCTTACATCATGCTTTGTTGTTATTATACTTTATATGTGTTATTGTTTGCGTTGTGAAGAGGTTGGACTGAGCATACTTATTAGATAGTTTTGAAAGGAATCGAAAATTTTTATTAAAAAATGGGAATCTTGAAAGATTTATTCATGTTTTGAAAAGAAATGGAAGAATACTTGTATAACTCGAGAAAACTATGTGTAGCCACGTCGCATGTATGATTCGCGAGTGGGGTAAGTCCTCCTACCACTCTTATGGGATTGGGTCGTTCGCCTCGGCATGATTTATGTACCACACTCTTATGGGATCGGGTCGTTCGCCTCGGCACGATTTATGTATGGGATCGGGCCGTTCGCCTTGGCAGGATTTATGTACCACACTGTTATGGGATCGGGCCGTTCGCCTCGGTAGGATTTATGCACCACACTCTTATGGGATCGGGCCGTTCGTCTCGGCAGGATTTATGTACCACACTCTCATGGGAGTGGTTCGTACGCCACAGCAGGTTAATAGATGCATCTATGGTTCGCCCCGTTCGACCCTTCGGCAATGCACAGTTTAATTTTATGTTGGAGCGGGTCGTACGCCTCGCCATTTCCTATATCTAAATTATCCTCATGGAATCGTGAGAAAGATTTGGTAAAAAGCCAGTTCATCTGAAGGTTTTTCCCCTAATTTGGATTATGACAACCTCCTTGATGAAATCCACTATATTTATTTATATGCTTCGGTTACGGAGGAAAGTTGCTAGTAGAGAGTTGAGTAAATCGTAAAGAGGGAAATTGTACCACGAAATCTATACTTGTATGTCTTATGTATTTACATTGCTTTATATTAATTCATTTCGTTAGTGCACTTGATATTGTTGGACCTCTAGTAAGTGTCAAAGTCGACCTCTCGTCATTACTTCTTCGAGGTTAGGCGGGATACTTACTGAGTACACGTTATTTGCGTACTCATACACGGTGCATTTTATTGCACAGATACATTCATAGCTAGTGGCCCTGCTTGACGCAGCGATTTTGCTGACCTGGAGACTTAGACGAGTTGCACCATCCCGAGACGACCCGCAGCCGGCAGAGTCTCCCTCAGATGTATTGTATTGTATTTTAAATTCCTTGTTCAGTTCGTACTCCGGACAAGCATTGTATTACATGTATACTTATTTCTTAGAAATTTGCTCACGCACTTGTGACACCGGGTTCTAGGATAAGTTTGGGATGTATTTTATTAAATGGATTTTTAAACCATCGTTATTTGCTTAGCGGATTTTTATTCGATTATTATGTAATGAAATGAAAAGTAACGATTTCAAAATGTGAAAATAGGAACTTAATGCAACTATTTAATGATTGGCTTGCCTGATAGTGGTGTCCGGCACCATCACGACCTCAATGGATTTTGGGTCGTGACACCAACGTTGGTTGGTATTGTTGAATTTTAATTATTTATAAAAATATATATATTTTCCAATACCGGCCAACGATGGTCGGTAAGCAAAATTAATAAATTGAAAACACCGACCAAGTTTGATCGGTAAAATTAAACTATTAAAATAATATTCCGACCAATGTTGGTCGGTGATGAGTTGGAATTTTGACTACTTATTAGCACCTTTTTACTTTCATTTTAGTCCAAAAGCTTTTAATTATTTTCCCCAAAACTAATAAAATATGCTTAATTGCAGGAACGGTGGAAAATGAGCCTCAAAGATGAAATGTGACTCAAGAAGGAGTAATTAGAACCAAGGACAAAAACAGGCACAGAAGCTCTAAAGTGCGGACCGCAGATTATCATCTGGGGCCGCAGATTATGAAGGAAAACCAGCAGAGACCTGTGAGAAGTGCGGCCGCAGAAGCAAGGCAAGGCCGAAGGTTTAGAGAACATGCAATTCAAAGTCAAAGGAAATGCGGACCGTGCAATTATTGTGCGGCCGCAGAAGATCAGTTATATGGCCGCAGTTGCATTTATGTGGTCCGCAAAAGAGCCATGTGTGGTCGCACCCAGAATTGTGCGGACCGCAGAAAGAGAAAGATACGGCCGCAAAAGTCCATTCCTCCCAAGTTAAGAGAAGTGCATACTGCACATGGAATTGTGCGGCCGCAGAACCTCCGAAAAGGGCAACTTTGTCCGAAAATTCCAGCACTGTATACATAGAATATTTTCACCTTTTTAGTTCAACTTTTGTACCTTTTGACATTAGCAACCGTTTACTTTGCTTCTTTTAGTTATTTTAGCCATTTTGAGCTTTTTGCATATTAGTTTTATCATTTCACTTATTAATATGGGTTTAATTAGCTCTTCTTCTTCTTTATCTTCTAATTCAAGCATGAGTAGTTAGATTTTCACTAGGGTTGTGACCCAATCCTAATGTATAAACTTAATGGGTATTTGATTTATTGCTTTTCTATGGTTGGGTGTTGATTATCTAGCCATGTTCTTTTTTTTAATTGAAGATTTAATGGTTGCAAACATTATTTCATGCCTAATTGACTTGTCTCTACTTGAAAAAAAGAGACTTAGTCTAGGAAAACTTGGCTAGCAAGGAATTTGGTCAATCGAGAGATTGATAAACCCAATTAAAGGGTTAAATATAGATATAGGAAAACCCGACTTGAGCTTATTATCAACTACTTTTCTCAATACCCATTTGGACTTGAGGAAGTCAAATTGCGCAAAATCACTCTCTGACCGAGAGGTATTGAGTTGGTACTCGAGTGTTTATAGCTATAATCCATCCCGACCAAGAATTTTTTTTTAAGCCTTACAACCCATTAAGCGAACACCTAGGTGAATGTCATAGCGCTAGGCCATTTTACCATTTGAAAAACAAACAAAAACAATTTGCTAGTTTTAGTTCTTAGTTGTTATTTTTAATTTAAAATAAATTTAGAAAAAACAATTTTTGTGGAAGTGCAATTCGAGATAATTCAAGCTCATCACTCAAATATATACTCCTAAAACCCATTTATAACTCCCTGTAGAAAATCGACCCCAACTCCTTGTTGGGTACTATTATTGCTCCAACCGTTTCACAACCTCAAATAGAGGTGTGACTTGGACGAGACAAGTTGGTAAATCAATAAAATTGTCAGATTGTCGTGTAGAACATACCGACCAATGTTGGTCGGTAATTTCTGACCTTCTATGGTTGGTATGTTCTTCTGACCTTCAAAATACCGACCACACGTTTAGGGGTGTGCATTCGATTTATCGATTCGATTTTGGCCCTTATCGATAATTAATTATCGATTATCGATTTGTACATATGCTTATCGTTATCGTTTCAATAAGGTTTTGATTTTTTCGATTTCGGTTTATCGATTTTTGGGGCTTATCAATTCGGTTATCGATTACACCAACAAGAAAATTTGAT
This sequence comes from Nicotiana knightiana, assembly GCA_005239525.1. Classification (NCBI taxonomy): domain Eukaryota; kingdom Viridiplantae; phylum Streptophyta; class Magnoliopsida; order Solanales; family Solanaceae; genus Nicotiana; species Nicotiana knightiana. The sequence continues at coordinate 161,624 of ML436347.1, forward strand.
GGATTCCACCAATAAGAAAATTTGCTAGCTCTAAGCGATGTTGTCATGTTTAGTACCCTTATTTAATATATGTATACTATGTGTAAAACATGTATAAATAGTGGATGGCTAATAGAGATAGATGACTAATAACTACTGTATCATACCAAATGATACTACGATTAATTGATTTAATTCAAGCAAACTAATTATTCTTCAGCTCCTTACCTAACTGACAAAAAGAACTTCTACCAAATTACAATCAACTTACTGAGAGAACCCATTTGGAGATAGAGAATTACCAGATCTGTGGGAGAAACCGAGAAAGGAGGAATTTCGAGTGAAGAAAATTTGAGGCTTCAGCAGTTCAGCTCTAAAGGGGAAGAAGTAGAACAACGTTGAGGCTTCAGATTCTGAAAGCTGAACTGAAGCAGAAGCGGCCCACCGGCGCCTGAACTGAAGCAGAAGTCGTGACTGAATCGTGAAGAGAAGGATAGGGCTGTAGGGGAAAATCTTGTGCCAGAAGCGTCGTGAAGAGGAAAGGAAATAATAGGGTAGGGAATATTAGAAAATAATAAGGGTAGAGGAAAATGGAAATAATAAGTTAGGGTAAAGTCGGAAACCACGGCAAAAAAAAATTGATCGTATCGATTTATCGATAAATCGATAAGCGAAGTGGACAAAATCGAAATCGAAATCGATAACTTGATAAAAAACATTTCGGAATCGAAATCGATAAATCGATAGCAAGTAATCGATTCGATTTATCGATAAACCGATTCGAATGCACACCCCTACACACGTTAATGGTCGCATTTTGGACGGTTATTGGTCATTACTGACCGGCTTTGGTCGATTTTTGTGGACGGTTTTTTCCGGATTTTTAATAGTGTGTATTTCTTTTCTTTTCTTTTTCATCCAATACCAGTATTCGCTTTGAGCTCAGATTATTTGAATATACGATAAAAAGTACTTCTTATCAAGATTTTTTTTTATTAAGACAATTCGAACTCAAAATCTTTAGTTAATTAGAGTGAAAGAATTTTATTTATCATCCCGCAATCCTGAAATACGTTGCCAACTGTTGGATTTTAAGCTTGGTAGAGCTTAATTTTAAGCTTGGTGTAGTTTAAAGAGGGTGAATGGGAAATGTGAGGGAAAATAAAATATTTGAGTTTTCCTCCTTGGCAAAGGGACATTGTCCCATATTGGAGGAAGAAAAGACTTTTGATGGGTATATATTCAATTGCTCTTCTTCTAGGTCTTAAAGAGTTGAGAAGAAGGCAAGCCTCGCGTCGTCATCGTCGTTGCTCGCTCGGCTCGCCTTCGGCTTCGGATTTGGATTTGGATTTGGTCAAAGACCGATTGATTGATTAATCTTTTTGGATAAAATTCATTTCAAATTATTTAATTAATTAACGAAAATTCAATCCAGAATAACCCATGACCCGCGACCCGGTCCGGTCCGTTTTTCTTTTCCGGATTATTTTAATTTTCCCGCAATATTCCCACATGTTCCAACAGCTATGGTTGTTCTGAAAAGTTGCAAACCTTTTCAGAATCAGTGCAAAATGGTCTATAAATATGCCTTGAATCCCAAAATTTTTACTTACTAAATTTTCTGATTATCTTCTTCTTCTTCTGCACAATATTTTTCCAGTGTGTTTTACAGCCTTCGAGTGGCTCGCTGTTACATCGGCGTTTTTGGTACCAACACACTGGTGAGTTAAATCGTTCTATACTTGGAGGATAATATTCCAACACCTCGGGTACTTGAAGGGAATAATTTCCTTAAAGTCACACGGTGCATTCAGTGGGCTCGATTTATTCCTATACTGTTTTTCAAAATTTATTTCGTTAAACTTTTCTGTAACTTTCTGTTTCCAGAGTTTAATGCTTTATTGGTTTTACAATAATACAGATTGTCTAACATTCTTAAGGAAATTATATTTTTATTATATTTTGTATTCTGTTTGTGGAGATTAAAACCTGTGTGGTTTTTTACTCCTTCTGAATTTTACTATTCTCATTTGAAGATATAAAAACTTAATCAGAATATTGAAATTCAGAAAACGATTTGAAGAACATAAAAACTTCATCGTTTTCTATGAAACAGTATATAAAAACTTCGGTTTTTATTTATTATACGTACTGTTTATTTTTAATTACAGTATTGTTTACTGTTCTGGCTTTGCCATTATTGAACTGTTTTGTTGTTGACAGTGAGAAATGGCAATTGATAACATAAATTCTTCTATGACTGTTACGGCAACGACGATAGCCTCGTCAAGCCGAACTGATGTTCCACCGGCAGAGAAACTGGGAAAATTTTCTGGAGCCAACTTCAAAGGATGGCAGCAAAGGGTGTTCTTCTGGCTTACCACACTTGGTATGCAGAAATTCACTAGTGAAGAACCTCAAGTGCCTGCTGCAGACATGTCGGACAACGAGAAATTCATGATTGTTGAGGCGGGGAAGCAGGCGGATTTTCTTTGCAACGGCTATATCTTAAGCGCTTTAGAGGATGACTTGTACAATGTGTACAGTGCGATGAATACTTCGAAAGAATTATGGGACACACTTAAGAAGAAGTACAAGATGGAAGATGCATGCTTGAAGAAGTTCGTGGTTGCCAAGTTTCTAGACTACAAAATGATAGACAACAAAACTGTGGGAACCCAAGTTCAGGAGCTTCAACTTATTTTTCACGACCTTATTGCTGAAGGTATGGTCGTGAATGAAGATGTCACGACCCAAAATCTATTAAGGTCCTGATGGGCCCGGACACCACCGTCAGGCAAGCCAATCATTAATTAATTGAAATAAATACATGTTTTAATATTTTTCGAAATCGTTACCTTTCACTTACAAGTCATAATAGCGAATAAACATTTATCAAATAAATACGACAGGTAAACCACTCCATTTATCAAATTAAATCCTAAACACATCCCATAACCAGGTGACACAAGTACAGAGCAATTTCTAAGAATTTTACAACTTCTACAAAGCTTGTCCGAAATACAACTGGACAAGGAAATTAATAATAAGTGAATACAATACGTAGAGGAACACTCTGCCGACTGCAGGTCATCTCCGAGTGATGCAGCTCGTCTAAGTCTCCAAGTCAGCCATAATGCTATGAAAGTACCTGTGCAACAAAATGCACAGCAAGTGTAGCATGAGTACGAAAACAACGTGTACTCAGTAAGTATCTCGCCTAACCTCAGAGAGGTAGTGACGAGAGGTCGACTTGACACTCACTAAGGTCCAAAAAAATACTTTAACAAGATATGATATTAGTAATAGGAATACGAGGATGATAAAAAAAGTAAACATTAAAGATAACTGTAATTCAAATAAATACTGAAAGTAAATAAACAACCAGTACTTCGCTTTCCCCCAAATATCTTAAATAAATAATTACTTCTTCATTTTCTCCCAAATATCTTAAATAAACAATTACTTCTTCATTTTTCCCCCAAATATCTTAAATAAACAATTGCTTCTTCATTTTTCCCCCAAATATCTTATCACTTCAAAGTCCATGAAATCATTAACAATTTAGCATGTGCATACGGGATAAGGACAACCGGCCTGAGCCATCATAATAATCATATATGTGCACTGTCGAGGGTCGAACAGCCCGAACCATAATATATCTTTCAATCTCGTTGTGGCGTACGGCTCGCTCCCATGATATGGGGGAAATAACACTCCGCTCGCGGAATGTAAATTGCGAAGCGATCACATGCACACACAATATTAACCATAATGTATCTTTCAATCTCGCTGTGGCGTACGGCCCGCTCCCATGAGAGTGGGGAAATAACACTCCGCTCGCGGTATGTAAATTGTGAAGCGGTCACACAGTCATGCACAATCAACAGTCCACCCCGACTACATCGGGAAAACAAATACTCAAGTAAATGATAAATTTCTCTTTTAAAATTCACAAAAATAGTAATTAAATCTTTTCTCGAAATTCATTTGCCAAGTTTAATAATATTCAATAATATAACCTTATCAAGAATACAATTATCCTCGGGGGAAATCAATTCTCTTTCTAAATGATTAAGAAAGGTGCACTCTAGCCTTCTTAGGAAATAAATTACCAAATTCAATAGCATTATTAGTCTAATATTATTGGCAGGATCACATGTACAATACGTAAGGCATGTTAGTGGACCCTAGACTACCCGGACATGGCATAATAGTAGCTACGCACGGACTCCCGTAACCTCGTGTGTATGTAGCCCCCGTAGATAGTAGCACATACTTAATTAGTTTTCCTAGGGGGGGGACAATTCCCCCTCACAAAGTTAGAAAGGAGACTTACCTCGCTCCGAAATTCCATAACCGGTTTCCAAGCCCTTCCGACAACTCCAATGGATGCACAACATCCCAGAACTACCAAATAACGGGCAAAGCAATGAAAATTCATTCTAATACTCGTAACAAATTCAAATTATATACTTTACCAACTCCGCTCAGTGAATTGACCAAAATGCCCTCGAGCCCACGTGCCCGGTTTCCGAAATTTCTAGAAGATATACCCTACCCATAGTCTTACTAACTCAAATATACATGTTACTCTAAATTCCATGCTCAAATTCTTGGTAGAAATACGAAATAAAATTTCTAGGTTTTCTTTAAAATTTCCCATTTTTCCACAATATTTCATGTTTTTATCAATGCATATACCTTGTATCTAACTTGAGATAAGTTGGAATAACTTACCTTGTGATCCTTGACGAAAATACCTCCTTGAAGCTCCCCACAATCTCCCATACCAAATGAAAATGGGAGAAGAAATGATAAACTTCTCGTTATAAAAACATTCTGCCCAGGCCTATTTTCGCACATTCCGCAGTTGCGGCTTCCTCAACCACATCCAAACTTCGCAGCTGCGCCACATTGTCCGCATTTGCGCCTTCGCAGGTGCGGAATTTGCATCGCACCTGCGCTCCCAGCCAAGCCAGCCAAATATCGCACCTGCGGCTCCGCACCTGCGACCAAAGCCTCGCAGGTGCAGTCACACCAGATGACATCAACCTCAGCCTTCTTCAAACTCCAAACTTGATCCATTAACCACCCGAAATCCACCTGAGGCCCCCGGGACCCCGTCCAATTACACCAACCTGTTCCAAAACATAATGCGGACTTGCTCGAGGCCTCAAATCACATCAAATAACGCCGAAATCACGAATCGCACTAAAACTCAAACTTTATGAACTTGAAATTTCAAACTTCCACCTCCAATGACGAAACCTATCAAATGATGTCTGATTGACCCCAAATTTTGCACACAAGTCATATTCGACATTATGGACCTGTTCCAACTTCCGGAATCGCATTCCGACCCCGATATCAAAATTTCCAATTCCGGTCGGATTTCTCAAAAGCCTTCAAATTTCTATTTTTAGCCAAATGACTTCAAAATGACCTACGGACATCTGAATTCACTCCCGAATGCTCTCCCAACTCCAGAATCACCATACGAAGCTATTCCGAGGCTCTGAATCCCAAACGGACATCAATATCACTGAAATGCGCTTCAAGCGAAACTTAAGAAATTTCTTCAAAAATGTTGGCTTCCACAATACACACTTAAACGCTCCCGGGTTATCCAAAACCCGATCCGGACATACGCCCAAGTCCGAAATCATCAGACGAATCTGCTGGAACCTTCAAATCCTGATTCGGAGGTCGTTTACTTAAAATTCCAATCTTAGTCAATTTCTCCAACTTAAGGCTTCTGAAATGAGAATTGTTTTTCCAATTTGGCTCCGAACTTCCTGAAATACAACTCCGACCATGCCCACGAGTCATAACACTCGAAATGGAGCTGCTCATGACTTCAAACCTCTGAACGACGCGCTAGAGCTCAAAATGACCGGTCGGGTCATTACATTCTCCCCCACCTAAACAGACGTTCGTCCTCAAACGTGCCAAGAATTGCTCTGGAGTTGTCTGAAATCACTATTTAACACCTCGCGCACCCGTGCTACCACAACTCAGTTGAGTACATTAGCTTGATCAAATCTGAAGATTTCTTCTTTTATCCATATAATAAGCTCAGAATCCAGTTCCAACACTTGAAATTCTCTAGCAGGCCTGCTTCCAATATATAATCACTGTATCAACTACCACACGATATACCAGATCACGACTGCATACCTTTGATGAATTAGCAGCATGCACCGCATAATTCATCATCTGACCACAATGACACTCCCTGCACCTTAATAGCCAAGATTCCACGAATCTAATGCTCCACATGCACCTTATGATATATATATATATATATATACATCCTACTATAATGCTTGTGATGCCACCACAACGGAGGAGATGTGTAGAAATCATAACCAACTGTCGAGTTAACAAATCATTAAATATCTCCTCTTGACTAGAATCATCACCTCATTACGAGCCAATAAGGGTAACTGTCCTTTAATGTATTTCACATAATCTTATCGCACCGATCCCAGATTTATAAATCTCGTCTCACCCAGTATGAACTGCTCAGACAACGAATCACCCCAAACATGACCAATAGTCTCACATGATACCACAACGCGCCAATAGGCCATAACTCGAACATGATACAAAAAGAAATAACTCGGGAAAAGACTACTCAACTCATGCAACTTATTATGAACTCTTCTCGGAAAATAGAAAGTAAAACACAAGAAAAATAAATATAGGAACCTTACTCATCATCACACTGTTGCAGCGTGCAACCCGATCCAAATAACACACCCGTGGCGACGTGACACCCGATCCACACATAAAATTCACATAAGGAAATATACACGGAGCTGAATTGCTCATTGCTACAATTTACTGAATATCGGTCACAAGCACGCTAAGTGCATAGTACCATCCTGGGGAGACTGATAAAGCCATATGCTACAAAACTCAAGCACAAGTGAGGTGCGATATATATATACTCTGGATCTCAAGAGCTATCCCGCTCACATAACATCACCACTACGCGGGACCTCAACACACAAGAAATTATCAAGCCATTTCACAACTCCCACGGCACAAATATAATATTACATGAATTTGACGAAGATGGAACAATCACCTGATATTCCAACACCCCTCCTTGAGGAGCGCTATACTGAAAGGAATACATCTGCCTCACATGAAGCCCATAATCTTGTTTAAATCCATTCATACACTTCAATCCGATTCTGCTTGCAATGAACCATGCTGACAGCCTTACCTAGGTCCATATTAACCCACTTCCTCTCATAATACGCAACAACAACCATCATAGCCTGGACGAACACCCACAATCCACAACCAGCTGAACTGAATGCCTTCCAGGCATAAATTCCCAAATAAGCAATATTGCACTTCCTTATACTTGGTCTAAATCTTCAACCGATCAGGTGACTACATGTCATACTTATACAATATTCTCGTGGTTACGCTCCCACGACCTTCCACACTAGGTAACAAGTTTGCACATCACCGACCACACTAATACTACAAAACACATCAAGAACCCATGACCAGGGTACAAAGCCTCTTTCACCGAATATCGATCTCAGGTGACACTGAAGATAACACCAGCTTACTCTGAACTTTCAAATCACTCTTTCTTGCTCATCCGATATCATGACATCCTTGTTATCACCGAACCGCAATCCCGATTCTTACTCCCAGTTACATACTGCTTACTGCACCTAACATGCCAATATGAGATTGCGCAAGAATTCCATCATAACCTCTGAACCACTAATAGGGTGAACACTTCATCATATAGAAACCTTTTACTTACCTCAATTCAAGAGAACAATAACAATATTCGAGTGAATTCTCACAATCACCCAACATGCAGATCCTTAGGTTGTGGTCTGAACCACCATAAACCTTCCGGGATCCGCCTACACCTGACAGGCCATAGAACTCGAATGCTCCCACATGAAATCCATTACGACGGCTGACAAGCCTTGAACACACCGGTCCAAACCACATGCATAATTTAATCACGCTGACAAAACTGATCACTGTCGTACATGTGCCATTTCAACCATGGCTAACCAATCCATCTTCTCTATAATTATCCTTATTTGCCTCAGAAATAATAGTAACTTCCTTCAACCCATAGCAAACTCAACCCTCACTCATCCCGAGTGACCTTGATTCACAAGACCATGCTGCCTAAATCCCGCAACCCGTCTCATATCCTCCTGATAATCTTCCTACATCCCGGAGTTTACTTCTCTCACTCTCCCAATACTATCCTGCACGCTGAAACATATCATAGAACACTCCAACCATCTTCCCTTTTCTCAGAAATTATACTGCAAAAACTCGACTCTTAATCATACTGCTTCCTGAAACCCTTAAATACCGCATTCTTAACTTTGAATTCACTAGGACCGCTTTTGAGAGTCACCCACTCTGACTGGCCTCGATTACTATCAACTCCAAGTCTCTTCTAGCACATGAACACCCTTTTCAATGAAGCACATGACTAAGTCACTACCCTTGCAACTCGCTTACGCCTTAAGCATAAATTCTGAATCTTTCAAAGCCTAACCCTGGTCCTACAGCGCCAACTTTTGCACACATTTATCAAATATCACGCACAATCACCATTTTACTCATTTCCCCTTAGCTGAAATAACTTGCCAAAATCGACAATCCACAACCCTATGATAACACAATCCTGCAACCTAACTGTAGGTGGTGGGACTCCCCCACTTAGCCCGAAGTTACTCCTTGCACCACTCTAGACCCTGCTGAGATCCTTTTCCCTTTGTTAACATGATCTTTCTCAACTAATCCGTCCAAATTCTCTTGTTAGCACTCCCTAAATACTCAAATTCTTTAGCATCATTCACACATTCTGCCTCCTACCGAATAGCCACTAGAACCCCTCACAGAAACTTGCCAACCACACAACCGCTAACCTACTCACAGAAGATAACCCACATGTGGAAATCACCAACTGACACCTTCCAACGACGCTGAAATGCACACTCTATGTGACATCAATACCCCATCCTACACCCTGCTTCATTTACCAACTCTACTAGTCCGTCTGCTCCTCATGGACATCCATTAAATGCGCGACAACATCTTCTAGTTCCAAGATATACTGCATCCTTCTTCATATCAACAACTCCTCTCTGCTGCATCCCTTCTCCCGCCAAAATAACCCACATTTCAACTTAAGCTCGTAGACCCAATCACCATCCACTAAGACTCTCAAACTTTCCCTCAAGATAGGCAGTTGTCTTACCACTGAACTCCTGTGCTACGCTGCCACTCTCTCGTTTGTTAAACTCATTCCTTTAGGCAATACCTGACCTCCTTTCAAGCCATTCATTGCCCCTATATGTGGGCAAGCATCCTACCATCACACCCACGTCGCGCGATAACCAATCGTAAGCATCATCACTACCTGAGCATAGCCTTAAGGCTCTCAGAAACACAGTTGCTGAGTTGAAACAACATATTACTACTCTATAGAACAATGACAATAGCCTCAATCTCTTCGCCGGGGGGGGGCNTCCTCAAATCCTCGATTCATAGCAAGCGATTCGTGACGTATAAGATTGAGTAGGAAGAAACATATGCATAAGCCTCAAAGGAATCGAATCGCACGATGAGGAATCAAGATGGGAAGTACTTCTAACAGCCCTGTAGCCTCTCGAAGATAAGTACAGACGTCTCCATACCGATCCGCAAGACTCTACTAGACTTGCTCATGATTCGTGAGACCTAAGGGAACCTAAAGCTCTGATACCAAGTTGTCACGACCCGAAATCTATTAAGGTCGTGATGGCGCCGGACACCACCGTCAGGCAAGCCAATCATTAATTAATTAAAATAAATTCATGTTTTAACATTTTTCAAAATCGTTACCTTTCACTTACAAGTCATAATAGAGAATAAAAATTTATCAAATAAATACGACAGGTAAACCATTCCATTTATTAAATTAAATCCCAAACACATCCCAGAACCCGGTGACACAAGTACATGAGCAATTTCTAAGAATTTTACAACTTCTACAAAGCTTGTCTGAAATACAACTGGACAAGGAAATTAAAATAAAGTGAATACAATAAGTAGAGGAACACTCTGCCGACTGCGGGTCGTCTCCGAGTGATGCAGCTCATCTAAGTCTCCAAGTCAGCCATATTGCTATGAAAGTACCTGTGCAACAAAATGCACAGCAAGTGTAGCATGAGTACGAAAATAACGTGTACTCAGTAAGTATCCCGCCTAACCTCAAAGAGGTAGTGACGAGAGGTCGACTTGACACTCACTAAGGTCCAACAAAATCCTTTAACAAGATATGATATCAGTAATAGGCATACGAGGATGTTAAAAATAGTACACATTAAAGACAATTGTAATTCAAATAAATACTGAAAGTAAATAAACAATTACTACTTCACTTTCCCCCAAATATCTTAAATAAACAATTACTTCTTCCTTTTCTCCCAAGTATCTTAAATAAACAATTACTTCTTCATTTTTCCCCCAAGTATCTTAAATATGCAACTACTTCTTCATTTTTCCCCCAAATATCTTATCACTTCAAAGTCCATACAGGATAAGGACAACCGGCCTGAGCCATCATAATAATCATATATGTGCACTGCCGAGGCTCGAACGGCCCGAACCATAATATATCTTTCAATCTCGCCGTGGCGTACGGCCCCCTCCCATGAGAGTGGGGGAAATAACACTCCGCTCGCGGAATGTAAATTGTAAAGCGGTCCCATGCACACACAATATTAACCATAATGTATCTTTCAATCTCGTCGTGGCGCACGGCCCGCTCCCATGAGAGTGAGGGAAATAACACTCCGCTCGCGGAATGTAAATTGTGAAGCGGTCACACGGTCATGCACAATCAACAGTCCACCCCGACTACATCGGGAAAACAAATACTCAAATAAATGATAAATTTATATTTTAAAATTCACAAAAATAGTATTTAAATCTTGTCTCGAAATTCACTTGTCAAGTTTAATAATATTCAATAATATAACCTTATCAGGAATACAATTATCCTCGGGGGAAATCAATTCTCTTTCTAAATGATTAAGAAAGGTGTACTCTAGCCTTCTTAGGAAATAAATTACCAAATTCAATAGAATTATCAGTCTAATATTATTGGCAGGATCACATGTACAACACATAAGGCATGCTGGTGGGCCCTAGACTACCCGGACATGACATAATAGTAGCTACGCACGGACTCCCGTCACCTCGTGTGTACGTAGCCACCGCAGATAGTAGCACATACTTAATTAGTTCACCTACGGGGGGCAATTCCCCCTCACAAAGTTAGAAAGGAGACTTACCTCGCTCCGAAATTTCATAACCGACTTCCAAGCCCTTCCGACGACTCCAATGGATGCACAACGCCCCAAAACTACCAAATAACGGGCAAAGCAATGAAAATTCATTCTAATACTCGTAACAAATTCAAATTATATACTTTCCCAACTCCGCTCAGTGAATGACCAAAATGCCCTCGGGCCCACGTGCCCAGATTCCGAAATTTCTCGAAGATATACCCTACCCATAGTCTTACTAACTCAAATATACATGTTACTCTAAATTCCATGCTCAAATTCGTGGTAGAAATCCGAAATAAAATTTCTAGGTTTTCTTTAAAATTTCCCAATTTTTCCACAATCTTTCATGTTTTAATCCATGCATATACCTTGTATCTAACTTGAGATGAGTTGGAATAACTTACCTTATGATCCTTGACGAAAATCCCTCCTTGAATCTCCCACAATCGCCCATACCAAATGAAAATGGGAGAAGAAATGATAAATTCTCATTTTAAAAACATTCTGCCCAGGCCTATTTTCGCACATGCGATCCAAATCTCGCACCTGCGGCTTCCTCAACCCCAGCCAAACTTCGCAGGTGCGCCATACTGTCCGCATTTGCGCCTTCGCAGGTGCGGAATTTGCATCGCACCTGCGCTCCCGACCAAGCCAGCCAAATATCGCACCTGCGGCGCCCAAGCCGCACCTGCAGCTTCGCACCTGCGACCAAAGCCTCGCAGGTGTGGTCACACCAGATGATAGCAACCTCAGCCTTTTTCAAACTCCAAACTTTATCCATTAACCACCCAGAATCCACCCGAGGCCCCCGGGACCCCGTCCAATTACACCAACCTGTTCCAAAACATAATGCGGACTTTCTTGAGGCCTCAAATCACATCAAACAACGCCGAAATCACGAATCGCACTAAAACTCAAACTTTATGAACTTGAAATTTCAAACTTCCACCTCTGATGCCGAAACATATCAAATCACATCCGATTGACCCCAAATTTTGCACACAAGTCATATTCGACATTACGGACCTGCTCCAACTTTCGGAATCGTATTCCGGCCCCGATATCAAAATTTCCACTTCCTGTCGGATTTCTCAAAAGCCTTCAAATTTCTATCTTTAGCCAAATGACTTCAAAATGACCTACGGACATCCGAATTCACTCCCGAACGCGCTCCCAACTCCAGAATCACCATACGAAGCTATTCCAAGGCTCTGAATCCCAAACGGACATCAATATCATTGAAATGCGCTTCAAGCCAAACTTAGAAAATTTCTTTGAAAGCATTTAGTAAATTCTTTGGTTCATAAATTCGATAATCCCGAGATTCATGTTAATACAGTAATGGAATCAGATAATGCTAAATTCTTTGAAAGTATTTATCCGTATAAAATTGAATGCGAGTCGTTAAGTGAAAGACCTAAACGACCCCGGGAAGAACCAAAGGAAAATACTCCAAGTGTAGAAGATCCAACGCGTAGAAAACGTCATAGAATATCTACTTCCTTTGGACCAGATTTTGTGACATTCTTGCTTGAAAATGAACCTCAAACTTTTAAAGCAGCTATGCCGTCTTCTGATTCAATGTTTTGGAAAGAGGCAGTCAATAGCAAGATTCAATCAGTTTTGGATAACCATACATGGGAATTGGTTAATCTTCCTCCGGGAAATAAGCCTTTAGGTTCGAAATGGATCTTTAAGCGAAAAATGAAAGATGATGGCACTATTGAAAAATATAAGGCAAGACTTGTTGTCAAAGGTTATATACAAAAGGAAGGCCTTGATTACTTTGATACTTACTCGCCAGTAATTAGGATAACATCTATTAGGGTGTTATTGGAACTAGCGGTCGTGTATGGTCTTGAAATCCATCAAATGGATGTTAAAACAGTTTTCTTAAATGGAGAATTGGAGGAAGATATTTACATAGAACAACCTGAGGGTTTTGTGGTTCCTGGTAAAGAAAAGAAAGTGTGCAAACTTGTTAAGTCGCTTTATGGACTTAAACAAGCACCCAAATAATGGCATGCAAAATTTGACCAAACAATGTTGGCAAGTTGATTTAAAATCAACGAGTGTGACAAATGTGTTTACATTAAAAACACTCCAGGTCATGAAGTCATTGTTTGTTTATATGTTGATAACATGTTGATAATAGCAAAATTATGGTAGATATAAATGCTACAAAGCGCATGTTGGCTAGAAAATTCGACATGAAAGACTTAGGAGTTGTTGATGTGATCTTAAGAATCAGAATTCACAAGACTCCACAAAGTCTAGCATTATCACAGTCTCACTACATTGAAAAGGTACTTGACAATTTCAAGTATTTCGATTTTAAAATTGCCAAGACTCCAATTGACATGAGTTATGCACTTCAAAAGAATGAAGGTGAAAGTGACTCACAACTGGACTATGCAAGAGTATTGGAAGTTTGATGTATATCATGAATTGTAAGCGAACAGATATAGCATGTTCTATTAGCAAACTGAGTCGGTTTACAAGTAATCCCAATCAAATACATTATATGGCAATAAAACGAGTTTTGGGCTATCTGAAACATACCCAAAATGATGCTTTGCATTATAACAAATATCCCTCCGTGATCGAGGGATATAGTGATGCAAATTGGATCACTGGATCATGTGAAGTTAAATCCATGAGTGGATATGTTTTCACAATTGGGGGTGGAGCAGTGTCTTGGAAATTATCCAAACAAACGTGCATCGCCGGTTCTATAATGGAATCTGAATTCATAGCTTTAGATAAGGCCGGTGAAGAAACTGAATGGCTCCGGAATTTCTTGGAAGATATTTCATTTTGGCCCAAGCGTTTGGCACCTATTTGTATACATTGTGATAGTCAAGAGGCAATAGGCAGGGCTGGGAGCGTTATGTATAACGGAAAATCTCGTCATATACGACGGAGACACAATACCGTTAGACAACTACTCTCTAGTGGTGTTATCACAATTGACTAAGTAAAATCAAGAGATAACGTGTTGGATCCACTTATAAAAGGCCTATCTAGAGAGGCAGTTGAAAGATCATCAAAGGGAATAGGGTTAAGGCCTAAGACAAGTCATCATGGCGGTAACTCTACCTAGCAAACTGGAGATCCCAAGAGCTAGGTTCAAAGAGATCAAAAAAAGTTATGAATGACGGTTCAACATTTTCAAATAACTCAACCTTGTGATGAAGACAATGTTCAAAAATCGAGGTAATGCATTGAGGCTTTTTGAAGAATCAATAAAGCTTAAAGCTTTTTAATGATTTGCTAAGTCTGGCAGGATATGACCAGATAGTGTGTCTTTAGGATTACACGTTTAGGAATCACATATGTGAGTGTGAAGTGTAAGCCGCTTTAAAGGGAATGAAAGTAAAGGCACATTCTCTAAGCACTCATGAAACCAGGCGGTGTTCATGGTTGAAACGAACACAACCGTGAGAACCATAGATGGTTAAGGATTGATTGTGTGACTTATGTTGTCTAGGTATACAACAAAGCTCGACGGTTCAAAGATATCAAATCTACCGATTGACTGAGTATATCCGATATAAGTTCACTACGGAAAGTTCAAAGGGAAACCTACTTATCCAGATGCAATTAATTCTTACATGTAAAACACACACGCGTCCGTGCATTCCTTTATTTTATAGTCATTCCCCATTTCAAGTGGGGGATTGTTAGGCTTTAAGCTTGGTGTAGCTTAAAGAGGGTGAATGGGAAATTGAGGGAAAATGAAATATTTGAATTTCTCTCATTGGCAAAGGGACATTGTCCCATATTGGAGGAAGAAAAGACTTTTGATGGGTATATATTCAATTGCTCTTCTTTAGCCCTTAAAGAGTTGAGAAGAAGGCAAGCCTCGCGTCGTCATCGTCGTCGCTCGCTCGGCTCGCCTTCGGCTTCGGATTCGGATTCGGATTCTGTCAAAGATCAATTGATTGATTAATCTTTTTGGACAAAATTCATTTCAAATTATTTAATTAATTAACGAAAATTCAATCTCGAATAAACCATGACCCGCGACCCGATCCGGTCCGGCCCGTTTTTCTTTCCCGGATTATTTTAAATCCGTTTTTAATTTTTCCGCAATATTCCCACCTGTTCCAACAGCTATGGTTGTTCTGAAATGTTGCAAACCTTTTCAGAATCAGTGCAAAATGGTCTATAAATATGCCTTGAATCCCAGTATTTTTACTTACTAAATTTTCTGATTATCTTCTTCTTCTTCTGCACAATATTTTTTCAGTGTGTTTTACAGCCTTCGAGTTGTTCGCTGTTACATCGGAGTTTTTGGTACCAACGTGCTGGTGAATTAAATCGTTCTATCCTGGGAGGATAATATTCCAACACCTCGGGTACTTGAGAGGAATAATTTCCTTAAAGACACACTGTGCATTCAGTGGGTTCAATTTATTCCTATACTTTTTTTTAAAATTTATTTCGTTAAACTTTTCTACTAACTTTTTATTTTCGAAGTTTAATGCTTTATTAATTTTACAGCAATACAGATTCTCTAACATTTCTACGAAGCAGTATGGTACTAGATCTAAAGGGGACAACGTATATTAGAGTACGTAATTTTAATTGTACATTTTTATCTTTTTATCTTTTGAAACAAGCAAACACAGTCAATTTGCAATACCAACATAACATTGGATATTCCATTCTACACCCTAGTTTCCAACACCAAGGCCATATCTTAAACATGTCTCTTAAAACATTCTAGTAATTACGAGAATATACCACCCAAAGAGGTGTTAATGCTACTGCCACCAACAATATTAATTGTTTAATATATAATTCAATTATGTCTCAGTCCAAAACAATTAAATAAGCCAATCGTCCGTATTAATTCTACTATATATCCAGATTATTTCATCCTATTATAAGCAATTCAATTTTTAAGGTAAATTAAGAGTTCTCTTAACCTCACTCGTTCAATTATTAGTTTAATTTTATCTAGTCAGTATCATATTTATAGATCACTTGCTTCCATAATGTTATGTTATATATCTAAAACAAGATTAGGAAATAACAAAGCTTTAACGATGTCATTAGATTGAAAAAATGACACAAATTTTAAAAGCATTGCCAATATGCTGTCTCTCTCTCTATATATGTGTGTGTACGATATTGAAAAAATAATTACTAGTATTTCACATGAACGAGTTGAATAGGGAAACTTGAAGATTGTTTAGTCTACATCAGGGTCAACAAAGTGGAAGGATGTTCCCCTATCTAATACTTAGCTAACACGAAGAAATGATTCCCAATAAATTTGTTAAACGTCAAGTCTGTCATGTTTATGACTAGCAGAATTTGATGAGAAAAGAATCCATAAAAGAAATGGACTCAACTATTTGTTAGACCAGTAAACAGTGTTTCACGAACCAAAAGAACAATGGGAATCAAAATACTTGGAACCCAAAACGCCACAATTTAAAATTGTCTCGTCAAAAACAAAACGCCAAAATAGAACTCTCTGTTAGCCGACTTTTTATCTCAGTATAATTTATTTACAATCGCTATTTTCCAAATATTTCAGATATAAATTTATGTTTATCATTAACAGTTACTTATAATTAAAAAAATTAAGTTATCTTATTGTGTAAAAATATTTTTAGTCCACTTTTAAAAAAAAATTCACAATAAACACTTTGAGGACCAACCAGAGACGTCCACTGTTGGGATATACTATTAACCATGCGATTTAGATATAGTATTTTGTGTTATTCTTTATGGAATAATTATATATTTAATTTATTCAATTCAATAAAGTACTATTTTAAATAGATCATTTGTCACATGAGTGTCCTTTTAGTTATGTAGTAGACAATTTAGTGCATGGACTCTTAGCTCATGCACGGAAGATTAAATTATTGGTTCTCATAATTAATAAATTTTGTTCACAATCAAAGATATTATTGGACAAAATATCTTGATGATTGTAGCACAAGATTATAGTATAATTTATCTTGATTATGGGAGTGGTTTTACTCCGACTTCTTGTGCTAGTATACTCAGTGTATATTGAACGGACCAAATAGTGAAAAGATGTTTTTGTACTGAATATATAAAATATTTTCTCTAATTCATTAAATGATCTTATACTCCTAATCTTAATATAATTATTATGATCAATGTAATTTGTTTATTGTTTTGATTTATCAAAAGGTACGACTCTATTCCGAGTTAGTGTATGCGTAATAGATTGGACAATAACGAATAACATTTGTGAATGATAATTAATTGATAGAATCCTTGACTCGGTTTTGAGTTTGATGATACCTCTTTATATAAGCTTATAAATTTTCATGTGAAAACCTGGCCGGTGAATTTTGTATCCGTCACATGAAATAGTTTAAGCGGAATTGTAAAGGATTTAATTAGTTGATTAAATTAAATTTTCAGTGATTTAATTTGATTAACTGGTATTTGAGATCTTAACATAGGGAGTTAAAATAAGTGTTATTGAATTCTCGAAATTCATACTGAGGAGTTCACTTGCAGTTTTTTAGTGGAATAAATTATAATTAATTATAGTAAGAATTAATTCATGCTAATTTTGAATTAATGTTATAATTGGTAGCCTCTTATTATTTATGTGGTCCCTGCTATACCTAGTAAAAAACTTGACAAGAATTGGGTAAAAAGTGACTTGGGAGAAAAGTCATTCGTTAGAGTTAGAGTAAGATTCTACTTGTGCAAGTAGAATCCTACACGTTTTTGGAAGATAATTTTCGGCCAAAAATAACTCTACTTAAGGAGGACGAATTTCACCTAATTACTTACTTTCAGAGTTGTATTATTTTTGCCCACCCAAAAGCAAAATCGTCCAAGATTTTATCAGGCATATAGCAGAAGACTGCAGCCCTAGATTGTTGTTGTTTGGAAGCTTTGTCCAACGATTTCAAGAGGTTAGTGCTTCTAATATTGTGATTATAGTATTGTCTAGTTTACATGTATTAGATGCCTGGTTTGTTTGGTGCTTCCGCTGCGCATGTTCTAACAATTGGTATCAGACGTTGTCTTACATCTAACTAGATAATGTAATACAGCATGAATAAAGTAATATTAAAACGTGTTGTTTAATGATACATGTTTGGTATGATTATTGTGAGCATGTAATTTTTAACATACTATATGTTCCTACAAAATTCAATAAATTAATTAATGATTATAAACCTTGTTGAATTTCAATGTCTGTGTGTGAATTATCTACATTACATAAATCACAATTTGTCTTTTAAAATTCATAAATGATTTAAAGTCGCATGATTCGGCGCATGACTTCAATCATTTTTATTACGGAAAATTATTCTCTAAATAATCATATTTTTAACTAGAAATTTCAACCTTTAATTTACTCAGTAATTAAGATTTAAACTAGAGTTAAT
>ML436348.1:0-48385 GCA_005239525.1 Nicotiana knightiana
TTTCCTGTGTCCACGTGACTGGCTGAGTTGTCAAAAGTTGTCTTACGTGTGAAACTTTTTTTTTACTTAGCTTATCTTAGTGCCCACATTTTCCAGAGTTTTCATACAACCCATATGATCACGAATATTACTTTTAATTTTACTTCTCGTTCATTAGCCACGGTAGGTGCCACTTTCCTTTGGAGTACTTACAATGTTGTTGCGAGACTGTTGTTACATGACCATTTCCTCTTTAGGTCATTGTGCTTAGGTTGAAGCCTTTTTCCTTATCTCCTCAGCTAGTCTTTCGTTGTAGTACTTAGGGAGAACTCTCGTAAATCTATGGGCTTATTACGGCCCTTTTTTATGTCCTTCCTTGCCTATAATCATTCATATTACCTCCGTGCCCTTGTGCTTGTAGGGTTGCTTCTGACCTGATATTTTGACTGTCTTCCTAGTGGCACTTTCTTTTATCCCCGTAACACTTATACGGTACATTTAACCACCCCGACTCCTATTTGAATATCTCTAAAGTATTATAATGACATTATTGCAAGGCTGAATTCTCCATGTTGGGTTTTACTATGTTTATCTTGCACGATCTGCTGATTTGTCTGTGTCCCCTTGTCCAGCCATAACTAGGCTCTTCCTGGATCAATTACTAACTACTCATTGGCCCATTCTCATATCAATATTTCGCGTAATCTTTCTTGGGTTATTTCATTTGTCTTAACTTATGTCTCGCACTGGCTCCTTATCTATCAATAACATCTCGGGCAGAAACTCTAACCTCCTCTCTTTGACGTTGTACTTGCATAGTTCTGGGATCGTAGCCTATCTGTAAGATTTGAATAAGTGCAACTTTATCCCTTTCTTATTTTTATTGCATTCTTCCTTTACCATTCCATAATCACTAAAACCACTAAATTTTGACTTAATGCCACATCACTCCATATTCCCCCTTTATGGGAGTACTAAGAACTGAAGCCACAATTATCTACCTATAGATGTTTTACATTTTTATCTTTTGGCGTCGTTTCACAACATTATTGATCCTTACTCGCCTTGCGGCAATCCTTCTATACCAAGGATAAAAAATTCCCTTACTCGCGATGGTGACACTTTAGCGCAACTGACACATACAGTCTCTTAAACTTAACTTTGCTCACATTGCTTGCTTTAGGGAAGCGTCTTCCTGAATAACCATTCTCTGAATTTCTCATGAATCTTCTTATGTTGTCCATTCTATTATCGCTAGAACGAAATCTGAAACTCTCATGATGCCGAATATTATCCAATCACTCAGTCCCTAACTCATGTTCAATTTATCTTGTTCACCAATCCATACGAGTTTCTATTATTCTGGGGTCTAACTTTTTCTTTTGGTAATCGTGTAAGAGTTGCGAACTTATTTCTCGGAATGAGAATATGACTTTATGGCCTATATTCTTTTGTTGTCTCAAGTCCTGTCACCTCTCGTTTTTTTCCTTCACTTGACTATGGATTCTGTAATATTGTTATCTTTTATCTACCGTTTGTCATCCATGTATCACATCTTACTTATAATGCTTCCTTATCTCTCTTCTTATTCCTTGCTAATATTTCTGCCTATCCCTTTCTTTTGAAAACTTCAACAAGACATCCTTTTGTTTTTAGCTCCCCTTGATTCATTCATTGGCTCATCGGTTTGCTCAACGTTCTCGCTTTACTAGGGACATTAGTCATACTAAGGTAATTTTTACCCCTTCCAGGATTCCAGTGCCTGTCTTTGTAGTACTCATATCTAGCTGTATTATTTTAGAGTGTCCTATCTAGGTATGTCACAAGGAGATCTATTAGCCCCTTTGTAATATCCTTCGAAAATGTCAACTAACGTAAACCATCCCTCCATCATTTGGGGTTACTCTAACCCCAGCCGGATCCTGTTATCTTGTCCTTCTCTTAAACCATATCAGTTAGCTCTCATAGGGCATAACTGAGATAGGTGTGGTCGATTGTACGTACATCTATTACTGTTGAAGGTAATTCAAAATTCTTATGTCTCCCTTCCTGAATGGTAAATAATGATAATCTTTATTAATTGGGTACCTCGCACCCTTCTTCACCTTGCTTCTTTTACTTGCTGCAACTTGTGTCTAACTTCCGGTTCCATTATTCCTTTTTACCGTAAGAGTGGATAAGTATTCTTTCCAAAAAGCTCCTTATCAAGAACCATACACCTTTTAGTACACGCATGATCTGCTGAAAACCTCACATTTACTCATCATAAGCAAGATGCAAAATCGAGTTCCTTAAACTCAACACTTCCACAGCTATATCTCTTATCGATCGTCTTTCTGAATGTAGGCATCGTCTTATTACGAATAAAATAGAAGTTCAAAATTTGAATTCTTATAAGTGCGCACTACCACACGATCTAGAGTAAGAAGAAAGAGTGTCAGTCCTAAATGCGATGTATCCTCCTGCTTATAAGTGTGGTGCACAACACACCCATAAGCAAGACTCTACTAGACACGGCTTGTAGACTCCCTAAGACAGAACTGCTCTGATACCACTTTTGTCACGCCCCGAACTTGGGGGACGAGACCGGCACCCAGTGCCTCACCTATCCTTGCGTACTAACTTGCAACTAAGGGACTCTGAACATATGATGTCATACTTTGGCCATGGGCCACATTGCAAGACAAATGCGAATGCTGACTAAATGTCGATATAAAAATGGGCCGACAAGGCCATCATAATTATTATAGCTGACAAACCAACCAAATATACATACAAGGCCTGCAAGCCCAACATACTGCACTAACTGACAAAATATGTCTACAAGCCTCTACTGATGGATATACAGTGATTGGAACAGCTCCCTGAACTACTCATAGCATATATACATATATATATATATACAAGATGTACGTACGGCTCTAGACCCGGCAACTCCGAAAGGAATGGAGCTTACCGATCAAGCTGAACTTGGGCAATGCTTAATGAGGAGGCCTACCCGTCTGTCTGTCTGAACCTGCACGCATGAAATGCAGCGCTCCCAGAAAAAAGGAACGTCAAACGAAATAATGTACCGAATATGTAAGGCAATATACTGAAAGCTGAAATTGAATTGATAATATAATAACTGCAAGTAGCTGGAAGTCAAAGATAATTTGAAGATATGCTTACCTGCCGATACTGACTCAACTCTCTCAATATAGTAAGTAAAATAGTTGTCGGGCCCTATAAGGCTCGGTATATATAAAAAATTGCTTTGTCGTAGTAGACTCGCTCATAGGCGCTCGGCCATACTAGGCTCTGTATCTCGGCCAACTGGGCTCGCTCATAGGCGCTCGGCCATTGTAGGCTCGGTATATAACTTACCATCTGATCAGAGGTTGCCTAATAGGGGACTGCTCATCGATTATAGCTCGATGGTAATGAAAATAATATAATATTGTATATATAGACTCTCTGCTCTCTTGACTGGAAGAAGGAAATACTCAAATGAATATGAAGTCCCGATAAAGAGAATATTGTAGCTTACAAAACTAGATACATATACGTAAATTCCTGGACGTGAATTTTTCTTTATGCCTCGTTATCAAACTTGTGTAATTACGAGATCATGCAAAATGCAGGAAGAGCTTAGCCTTAACATACCTGAAGTAGGAAAAATCCGTAAAGGTTGCACCGTACTCTTTTAGAACTGAAAAATTTTTATGTTAAGCTTCTAATAATTCTCGTTGGAATTGCTTGCAAAATTTCGTTGGAAACCTTTTTTTTCTCGGATGAGTTTAGTGTCTGTTCTTCAGTATTATGAATCATAATTCAGTTTTGTTATTCGCTGATCAAATTATCTAAACTTTTAAAAGAGACCAAATTCTTAAAAGAGACAAAACTCTTAAAAGAGACCAAACTTTATAAACCTTGAGGGTTTAACACGTTGATGACTTACTTTCGTTAGATAGCAACTAAGCTTATATGACTACTTAGTCATATGTTTGGTTAGCTTCTTTGCTGTCACGTTTTGGAGGGGGTATTATTCTTATCTCGTATTTTAATAATTAATCAAGTAATGTTCTGTTACCCGATAATTAACTAATTACCCGCATAATTAGGATTTGTCTTAAATTACTTAAAATTTTACTTATTTTTAATACACTTTATGTATCCCACTATCATGGTCATATGGTATCTTGTATGGTACTAGTCCGTAAATATCGGGTATTAACGTTCATCTCGTATTTTATCCCCACATGCCAAATTTGGACGAAAATTTATTTTCTTTGACTTGCTTCCCCTTTCACCTTCACAAATTTACTCATCATTTGTGAAATGGCAAAATCCTTATAATCCTCAAATAATTTTTTCCTTGGGCTGATGTCAATTATCTTATGACAAATTCAACGTACAATACTACAGGGTGCGACATCCTCGTAATGTAATACTACGAAGCGTAACATCATCGTAATATAATATTGCATGACTTAATATTGCGGAGCGTAACAATATTATACACTAAATATGCTATATTATATATTTGACGACTATTTAAATTAAATGTATCACACAATTAGCAAGATAATTCAATTTAGTTCTTTTCCAAATTTATCATACTCATAACAACAACAAACTCAGTATGATCCTAACAGGTGGAGTCTGAGGAAGGTAGTTTGTACCTTGACCTTACCCCTACCTAATGCAGGTAGAGAGGCTGATTCCAATAGACCCTCGGCTCAGGAAGGGCAAGAATAAGAAGAGGAAAGCAAGGAAGGAAGAAAGAAGGAAGAGAAAAGAAAAAGGGAGAGATAAAGGATAAGTAGTACCAAATAATAGCAACGGGGAATACAATATCTGAGGCGAAAAAAATCACATAACGTAGTAAAAATCTAAGAATATGAAGGGACGTGCATGCTACTAAGACTATCGGTGAACAACTAAAAACTACCAATAACCTTCTACCTTAATCCTCGACCTGCACACCCTCCTATCAAGGGTCATGTCCTCAGTGAGCTGAAGCAGCGCCATGTCATGTCTAATCACCTCTCTCCAGTAATTCTTAGGCCTAACTCGACCTCTTTTCAAACTCTCCATGGCCAACCTCTCACACCTCCTGACAAGAGCATCAATGTTTCTTCTCTTAACATGTCTAAACCATCTCAGCCTCGACTCCCGCATCTTGTCCTCCGCGGAGGCTACTCCCACTCTGTCCCAGATAGCTTCATTCTTAATCCTATCTCTCCTGGTACACCTACACATTCATTTCAACATCCTCATCTCTGCTACTCAACCCCATATTGCATAGCCGGTCGAACCACCACTCGATAAAACTTACCCTTAAATCTCGGCGGCACATTCTTATCACATAAAGCACCGGAAGAGAGCCTCCACTTCATCCATCCCGCTCCGATACGATGTGCGACATCTTCGTCAATCTCCCTGTTACCCTGGATAATAGACCCGAGATACTTAAAACTCTCTCTCTTAGGGATAACTTGAGCATCAAGCTTAACCTCTACGTTTGCATCATGGGTCCCATCACTGAATTTGCACTCCAAGTATTCTATCTTGGTTCTACTCAGTTTGAAACCTTTAGACTCCAAGATCTGTCTCCAAACCTCCAACTTCGCGTTAACTCCGCCTCGCATCTCGTCAATCAACATATATCATCGGCAAATAGCATGCACCAAGGCACCTCCCCTTGGATGTGTCGCGACAGTACATCCATCGCTAAGGCAAATAAAAAAACGGGCTAAGAGTCGATTGGTGCAATCTCATCTCCACAAGGAAATGCTCTAAGTCACCACCCACAATCCTCACTCGAGTCTTAGCATCATCATACATATCCTTAATCACCCTAATGTACGCTACCGGAACGCCACTAACCTCCAAACACCTCCACAAGATTGCTTCCAGAATTGCTTCTTGACCTCCTGGTCCAAACCTACCTGAGGAGCTTATGCACTAATCACGTTTACAGTAAACCCACCAACTACCAGCTTAATACTCATCAACCAATCATTTACCCTCCTAACCTCGACCGCGAGCTCCCTGAGGTCTCTGTCAACTAAAATACCTAGCCCATTCTTACCCCCAGCGCTTTCTGAGTACCATAGTTTAAACCCGTCTACATCTCGTGCCCTAGTACCCTTCCATCTAGTCTCCTGAACACACGTTATGTTGATCTTCCTCTTCTGAAGAATCTTACCTAACTCTATAGACTTCCCCGTTAACGTCTGAATGTTCCAAGACCCAACTCTCACATCGTTCACTACCGCCACTATAAGCAAAAGGTATTAGGTAAACACTACCACTAAGAACAAGTAACGGGAACGAAGGACTACAAGCTACGAACCCGAGAGCTAAAAACAACTCAAAGGAGCTACTACGAGAACAGTAATGTGAGCAGGCACTAGAACAATGAATTTACCACGTCTAAGAAACAACCCCTATGCAAACACACAATTAAAATGGATAGATGAAACCCTACCAATTTTTACTAAATTGAAGAGAAAAATTCCAATGTACAACCAAATCAAACAAGATGTCAATTAAACTGTAACAAGAAGCAGACCCAAAAGTGACTAATACCATCCAAACCTACAATTTTAAATTCCAATACCCAGTTTCTAAAGCAAAATTGAAGAGAAAGATCCCAATATACAACCAAATCGAACAAGTTATCACTTCAACCGTAACAAGAAACAAATTTAAAAGTGATGAATGCTAAAAAGAACCAAACTTTGCAATTTTTAAAAAAATCCTAAATACCCATTCTTAAGCTAAACTGAACAGAAGAATTCCACTATACAGCCAAATCAAACAAGATATCACTTCAATTGTAACAAGAAACAGATTTAAAAGTGGCTGCTACTAGGAAGAACAAAACTTTGAATAGAATAACTAAAAAGATTAACACCCAGAAACAGACTGTTTAAATTCTTTAAAGAAAAAGGGTGCAATTATACGTATTGAAACGATGAAAATGTTAAGTCAATAAAGATACTCCAATGAGAAAAGGAAAATTACCAAGATAAGCAACAGGAATTCTTCCGCCGCCAGTAGGTTGGAGGGTATCAAATCAAAGTCCAAAAGAAAGGCAATCAGCATGAACAAATGCACCAAGAAAATTGTTAATGCCGCAGTAAACAGCTAAATAATCACCAGTTACGAACAAAACCAGAACAAGTGGAGCCGTTGTAGAAGGGGAAAACGGAGCCGGAGAGATGGAGAAAAGGGCTTGATCTGGTGAAAAATCAGAAAAATAGAGACAAGAAAATTTCAAAATCACTACTCTCTGCAACTACACCTGTTTCTCTCGCTAAACCAAAGGAAAAGATTCTCAAGAATTTTCGTTTTCAGCTTCAGAAATATCAATGTGGGAAATTTTCGTTTCCTTGTTCAAATTTTGTCTTTGATGTTTTCCTCTAATTTGTAATAATTTGCTGTTTTTTTGCAAATTTGTTTGTTTGAACAGGGGTCATTTTTACATTCATATATCATATAGGAAACTATATTACCCTCAACGTTTAAGGTTTGATATAATTATATTTTTTATACATAATTACCAATTATATAATGTTAGTAGTTTTTAAGGGTATTAATTACTCTCCTAATTTAATGGTACCGTATATTCCTTCTAATCTCACTCCCCCCACGTTTCTCTCTCCAATTCTCATACCTTCACCCATTTTTCCCTCCCACACTCACGATTGTATCAAAATCCCATTAATTCTTCCGCCAAAATCAGAGAAATATTTGTAACCCACACCATTAATTTTTTCTAGGTAATTGTAACGATAAATCGCAATGCTGATTTGTACTTTATGCATTAAGGCCAATGCAATCATCTTGCCAGAGAAGATAAAATACTCAAGGTGCAAGGAGTCCACTTCAGAATTCATCCTAATCTGGAGCACTCTGATAAAGTAAATTACCATTTGTCTAACATATATCTTAACGAGGAAAAAAAACTCTACTTTTTTATTTTCATTTGGACACATTTTCAACTTTAATTCCGTACATAGCACCCAAATTAGTGTGTTCATTAATAAAATCTTTATAACTTTAATATATTTTATTATTTGTCTCTATTTTTGATAACCAAATTGTATTGTCTTTATTTTTTAATTTATGTTGTCAAGTTCATTACTTTATGATTCACGATAAGATAATCATCATATACCATTTTAAGAAAAAGAAAGAATATTGTGAAACCTGGATTCCTTTAATGAATCGTTTCTCTGTTATACAAATAATCTATAATTTATCTACAAAATATCTACAAACTGGGTACATTGAATTTTAATATTCCAATTCCTATACAATTGTAGCTTAATTGGGATTTTCGATATAATTGCGTTTTTTGCAGAAGATTTGTAGAAGTTTTAGTCGTTTTTGATTTGTGAGAACAGAAACAAAGCATCTACAATCAGAATACAAATAATCTATAATTTATCTACAAAATATCTACAAATTGGGTACATTGAATTTTAATATCTCAATTCCCATTCAATTGTAGTTTAATTGAGATTTTCGACATAATTACGTTTTCTTCAGAAGATTTGTAGAAGTTTTAGTCATTTTTTATTTGTGAAAATAAAAAACAAAGTATCTACAATCATAATACAAATAATCTACAATTTATCTACAAAATTTCCACAAACTGGGTACATTGAATTTTAATATCCCAATTCCCATTCAATTGTAGCTTAATTGATATTTTCGACATAATTGAGTTTTTTAGTTGGTACAACAACGTGATCATCCAAAATTTTCCAAACAAGTTTCACCAATCAATTTCATACATTATTGATTCTAAGAATATTCTATCGTAGATTCAACTTTTACCTGAACCATTGCATCATTGCTTTCTGGGAAAATCGAAAAAGAAAGGAAAATGAAAATAAAATATGACATAAAAAATTCATGAAAAATATTTAGCATGTGAAAGTCAATTTTTAGTGTTTGATTTTCCTTTAGAATGACGCAAATGACTTTTTTCATTTATTGGGTAACTCATTTTTCGTATAACTATCTTAATTTTAATTCACATTCATTATTTGATCAATACTTGAATGCAGAAATTATATATGAAAAATAGGAAGGAGAAGCTGGAATTCTCCTGATTTGTAGAGCGTCTAATTAAGAAGGAATCAGCTCCTAATAATTGGTATTTAATGAATGGTATAATATTTGTAGAATAACTGTGAACATGACAGGTAAATATGAAACTATGCATATTTTTTGTAATAAGGTTTCATATATGGTATAGGAAGAAAAAAAATCCCTAGTATTAATAGCCTTTTTGGCCAAGCTTTTTTTTTTTTGGCCAAGTTTGTTTGTTTTTTTTTTTTTTGTCAAAAGCACTTTTGGCCAAAAATTGAGGTAGCTTTTGAAAGGAAAAAAAAAATATTTTTGAGGAGAAGTAAAAGCAGTTTTTGAGAAGCAGAAAAAAATAGCTTCTTTTCAAAAGTACTTTTCTGATAAGCACTTTTGAGAAAAATACACTTAGAAGCAGTTTTTAAAAGCTTGGTCAAACACTAATTAATGTTCAAAAGTGTTTTCAAATTAATTAGTCAAACACAAATTGTTTCTCACCAAAAGTAAAAAAATACTTTTGAAAAACACTTCTTAATATAAGGTGATTTTAGAAGCTCGACCAAATAGGCTACATGTGTCATGCTCTAACAAATGCAAATTTGAAGCAATAAGGATGAAATAACAGAGAACTAATTGTTTCTAAAAATAAAAAAAAAACCGCATTCAGTCCAACAAATGATGACTGTCGATATTCTTATATGAAGTTATTTGTTCTAAAATATTAATTAAATATTACACATTTTTAGAGTTTACATTGTCAGATAGCAATTTATTTTAGGAACTATAGTTAACCTCTTCATTCGCAAATCTCTATAAAAGACTGCAAGATTCAATTTTTCAATTAGCTTATTTGACAAATCCATATAGTAATGTGGTAAAAATATTTTTGTGTTAATTTTTTATTTCAATATTTGATCATAAAAACAACAAGTTTCACAAGATCTTCTCACAAAAAATTCACAAATCATAATAAGGCATCAACAAACTTTTGTGCGACATGATCTTTTCTTTATTGAACAAGCTAATCGGCATTAATTATTTTCAGGAATTTAACTATTTTTAAACTTTTACTTTATAATTTAAATATATTAATTAATAATATTGATGTAATTTGTAAATGTTATATACCAATCAATTTAGGTACATGCGTGAAGCGCGTACCCTAATACTAGTACCATATAATGTGTTAAGATCTAAGAATCACAAATTAAAGAGCATGTATAACATATTTTAAGTAACTATGATTAAGTAATATTTACTTCCTTAAATTATATACGATACTCTTTTCCTTTTAAAATTTGTTCCATAAAGATGAGTACTATTATTCAAAAGTTCTTTAATTTTAACACATTTCACCCATTGGTTCTTATAGAAATGACATCACAGGTTGGAATCATAAGATTACATATCAATTAGCATATTAAAAATATTCAACTTACGTATTGTTATTAATAGAATTGTAATTAGAGTGAATATTTATCTTTTAGAGAGTTTGTTATTTTGTGGCTAAGTCATTTTTCTCTAAAAATAGAGAGGTCTTACCCCATTGTATATCATCCAAATCAATAAGAATTCTTCCTCTCTACTTTTCTCTGCAATACTCTTCTTCTTTTATTGTTTTATAACACGTTATCAGCACGGGACTCTAATCAATTGAATAGAAGCTTTGGGATTGAGCATAATGGTTGTCAATTGTTCCATGAACTTTCTTCGTGATTGATTTTGGAGTTAAGGTAAGTATTTTACTTTATTTTTCTCTTTTAAATTCTTAAAATTCTATAATTTGATTTTAAATACCAGTATAGACAATAAACTTTGATTATAACTCTAATAGAGTTTTAAGAAATTATAACCACCTGAAGTGGTAAAATTTCTCTATCTTTCCATGATCAAATTCATGTATGATTGTGAGCACAAAAAGTGAAAACCCGTCCCATTGAATTTATTTCATTCTCATTCCCTTAAGAGAATATGATAGCAGTATATGATAAGTCTAAAAGAAGACAAAATTATTACCGTGAATGTATCAATAGATGTGAAGGTGGTAATAGACGAAATTATAATCGTCATCATTGTGGTAATAAGAATAATAAAGATTCTCAAAATAATCCTTCACTCTGTGAAAGTAATATTTGTCATCGATTTGACATGAGATTTTGTAAAGCACATATAGATGATTTTGGTTCATTCGCGATGTGAATGTGACAACATGTGATTGATGAATACATATTCATTATTGAAAGAATATAAATGTTGCTAGTGGTAGTAAATATACCACACTCACCTCTAAAAGGAGGTTTGAGAGGAAATAAGAAAATAATGTCATTATTATGGCATGAATGAGCATTGGTCACATTCCTATTGTACGCCAAAATATTTTGGCAATGTGATTATTAAAAGACAATAGTAAGACAAGAAATAGATCTTGCATATAATTTTGACCATGACCATAGTGGTATAACTTTATCTTTGAGGAAGATATTCATCATATAGATGTTGATGAATATGTGGTAATACAAAATTAATTGAGAACTCTGAAAGAGCCAATCATACTATTTTGGAGAAACACAATTAATTACCAATAAGGTATTGTGTCGTAGTAAGTCTCAAAGAAACTTATTTAGTTTCTAAAGTATTTGCGAAAGCGGTTGGTTATATTCAGACCATAAATAAAGAAAATATTTAATATCTTCTATTACTACAACTTGTAGCAGGGTAATATGTATGTGAAAAATTAGCCTCTTTATTCTCCAGTTTGTACTACACAAACAAAAGAATGTCACAATAAAGTAGAAATTTATTGATATAAAAACTCATATCATAATAAACCTGGAGTTTATTCATAATTACACACGTCATGGTGTAATCCTAAGATTTATTACTATTAATAATTTATCCAGTTGGCATAAGTGATTTAGCCATGTCAATTTAAGTATGATATGTAAATTAAATGAGAATTCACAGGGGTAAGTGTTGAAGAAGATTCTTCATTAATTCTCTTGTGTTGTTTGTTCTCGCGATTATCTTACCGACTAAAATTGGGATTGAATCTCATGAATGCTGGAAACATCAAAGGTGAATATGGGCTCATTCACCTGCCATATATACCACATAAGATGCATCTATGATGGTTACATGTGCGATCATTATTAACATGAAACATGGTGTTTTCCAGATAACTTGCTCAATAATTTAATTTAGAGCATATAATCCAGATTTTTTATTCAAGATAGTTCATCTTGATAAGTTGGTTTGGTTTAGTAAAATGATTTATTGAGTTCTTTCACTTAATAGCTAAACTATTATTTATGAGAACACCGTTATCTACATCAATTTGATATACGTTATATACAAAAGTATATGACATTCTCCCCTCACAAGTGGTTCAGGATCAGGAACCAAATAATTTCATCTTGTTATTATTATAGTGCAATGAATATTTTGATTAACACCATAATGCACAAAGATGGGCTTCCAAAGTTGAGGACGCAAGTTAGTTTTTCTAATATGAGGGGGAGACAAGATAAACAATTGAGAAAAAATTACGTGGAATGAATTATCATTTCTACATCTAGATCCTCGAATAAGATAATAAAATAATTCATCTGCAATATATTGCAAAGCATTCCAGACGCATTTGCTGACCCAAAGTAACTATATTCTCACTGCAAATGCTCTTATTAAAATAAGTCCTAGAAAGATAAAGTCTATGGTACACTTAAAGCGTATAGACAAATCGGTTTCAAATAAAATTCTTGATGAAGAAGATGAGCAAACGAACAAAATGATCATAATAAGGAGGCAAATGATCTAGAAGATACATGACATAACATTTCATAAAATCTCAGGAGAGGTTCACGTACCTGAAAATATAAATGAAGAGATCTCTTTGTTATGTATTTATGAAAAAAATATTGGAAGCGATATAAAATGTTCGTCGACGATATTTATCATTGCGCTAAGTATAGATGAGGACCTCAAGTCTGTCGAATACATACAT
Source organism: Nicotiana knightiana (assembly GCA_005239525.1). Classification (NCBI taxonomy): domain Eukaryota; kingdom Viridiplantae; phylum Streptophyta; class Magnoliopsida; order Solanales; family Solanaceae; genus Nicotiana; species Nicotiana knightiana. The sequence goes on from ML436348.1 coordinate 13,067, forward strand.
AAAAATATTGTCCAAATAGAAGATACACAATTCAAATAGAATTTGTTTCATATGAAAGACATATAGTTTGGACCTGCAGTTCAAACATTTGAAAGTATAAAGTCAATAGTGTGTATAATCACTTTTATCTATCTTAGATTTCTAGCATGACATGAAACTTGATATGCATCTAAAGTCTATTTATATGGCTTAGATGACTTAACTTATATGACAATCCCTGAAGGATTGAAATTGATTAAAGAATCCTATGTGCAATTTGTGCACATATGTATCTTGCTATAACTATAAGCATGACAATATGATAGCGAGAATCTCTATGGAGATATTGAAAAGGCCATTCCACAGCATTTTATGAAGACATTACATATCTCTTAAGAATGATGATTTTAAGGTGCAACATATTCATTCAAGTGATAATATGGCTGATTTGTTCACCAAAAGTCCACTGATGTCAACCTTCAAGAAGCTACTGTACAAGATTGGGGTGTGAAGGCTCAAGGATGTAAATTGATGCTCTCATCAAGGGGAGTTAATGCACGTTGCATTCTTTTTCTCTTACAAAGTTTTGTCCCACTTAATTTTTCTTGCAAGGTTCTTAACGAGGCAACCAAAAGGCGTATTATTAAACATGTGTACTCTTAATCTTTTACTAGAATTTTTTCCCACTTAATTTTATTTTAGTTAAAGTTTTAACGAGGCACATTACTTATTGAGTAGACATTCAAGGGGGAGTGTTATGAATAGAATTATAATTAGAGTAAATGTCTATCTTTTAGAGAGTTTGTTACTTTGTGGCTAAGTCATTTCTCCCTATAAATAGAGGAGTCTTACTCCATTATAAATCATCCCAAATCAATAAGAATTCTCTCTTTCTACTTTTGTCTACAATACTCTTCTTCTTTTATTATTCTATAACACGTATCAATTTTTTTCTTTTCAATTTTTTATGCAGTCAAACACTATAAGATTAAAATATATCATGCATTGGTATTTATATACACGATAATATAATCATTTTTACACTATTTAAGAAATCTAACAAAAAAAGTTACATATTGCATGTGAACGTCTGTTGGTGTAAGAAATTACGTTATCAGTGCATACATTATAAATTTATTACAATATTAATTTTTTTAATAAAAAGTTACTAATTGTAGATCAAATAAATGTACGAAAAAGTTAACTCTAATATCAGAGGATTTATAATTTCATAAGTATAATCCAAACTGATATATTTTATGCATTGACGGTATTCAAAATATTTTACATCACAATTTCAGTTAAAAGACTTGCATGTACTTCTATACAAATATTAATAGGTAGAGTCAATTTCACTATAACAACATTTTCGTATAACAATAGTTCACCATAAAAGTTAAGTATTTTTCGAAACTATTTTTTATGTTATATTTTACCTTTCTATAGTAATTTTTATCTATTACAATAATAACCGTCTTTATAATAATATGCTTTTTATAACTTATCCATTTATAATTGTCATGCATGTAAGAATTTTAAGATTACAATAATAAGTCTTTCGGTTTTGAACAAGTATTTTAAAAATTTAATGCACCATTTATGATGAATGATGATAATATTATATTAGTACCTATTTCCATAATTAAAGATTTCATTCAATTGCATGAAAAGATATATTTGTTTATTTTCATTCCATTGTACAAAAGTTTTCATTGTCATGATTTCTAATATTTGCAAGTTTGCACATATCTTGTGCTGAAAGTTTGACACAAATCTTCGTCAATTTAAGCCGTTACATTGCAAATAAAATACTAAATTCTACGAAATAAGCTATAGTTACAAATAGGGGTGGCAAGTGGGCTGCGATCCCGGCCCACTCCCGGCCCTTAAATAAATGAGCTTAGCGGTCTGGGTTAAATGGTCTTTTTGTAGGAACCGGCCCGGGACCGGGACTGGGCCCACGAATTCATGGTCCCATGCTAAACGGGTCGGGCCCGCATGCTAAGTGGACCCAGTGGCTAAATAGTAATTTTTAAAAATATTAAATAAAAATTAGAGACAAAAAGATATTAAAAAAATATCTAAGGCAATGCCTTGTAAATTTATTATAAAATTGTGACCTAAATTTTTTAATTCAAATTTAAAAATAAAAATATTATAAAAAGATATTCAAAGCAATGCCTTGTAATTTTATTATAGCTTTAAAAAATATGACAATATCTTTTTTAGTCCTCCTCCCATATGGAATGAGCACAACAAAATGCTAACACCACTATTGAGAAGAAAAAGAAACCAATCAAGATGTGCCAAAATACAAGTTACGTAATACATACTAATTTTTGTTCATACAAGTAACATGGTATATTTTACAACTTCATAAATCCTTCAAGGTTCGGAGGAAATTCCGTTGGTGGTGGCGGAAAAGTAGTTTGGTCATCGCTGTTTTCATTGTCAGACGAAGCAGCATCCTCAGCAAATTCAACTAGCATTTCTTTGTAAGCTTCGTCTTCCTCTGGTTGTGATTCAGTATATCTAAACTTTCTTCTTTTCGAACGAATCCAATCTCTGAAATGTACTAATTTTTCCTAGCTCTCCCTCATAGACGCTCTATAATCACTGATTTGAAGTCTTGCTTAACTGAAAGCCCTCTCCAATGCCACTGTTGAAGCTTGAATAGTTAAATATCTCGGGGCATCCTTGAAAGAATCGGAAAGTATTTTTCTTTGGCCTTCCACCATTGCAAAATATTAAAGGTTCCTTCGGGATTCACTTTCCCAATTTGCTGCGACAAATAAACTTTAAGCTCATTTAGTTGTGAAAAAATCATTACTACTATAACCAAAAGAACCCCGCCCAAGCACTAAGTGTTCTTACTCTTGCAGTTCTTTTAGATAATTGAGAATCAGATAAAGAAGGAGTTGAAACATTTGGTCTAACATGTTTTAATGCAACTTGATAAGCATTATAAATAGTTTGTGCGTTTACTCTAATTGAGGCTATTGCTTTCGGAAATTTAGGCAACTCATCATCTTCAAGTGCTAAACCATTATAAACAGTTTCATACCAAAATTGAGGACCTCCTAATTTTCATACAAGGATTTAATAAAGCAGCAACGCCACAAATAGGGGGAATAGGAAAAAAATACTTTTTAATTTTTTTTCATAAAACCAGTAGCAAGTTTATAAATTTCCCCACCCTTTGAAAAATGAGCAAATAAATTTGCAAGTTCTGCGATATAAATTAAACACTTAGAAATAGTAGGATAATATTGCCCAAAAAATTCGCAATATGAAATTTTTCTAAAAAATCAACAAGCATTTTAACATTAGCCAAATCCCCATTCGTAAGGTGCTCGTCATCATCACTTACATGTGTATTAAACGTTGAGTTTTTGGGGTTTCTATATTCATATGCAACAACCAAACTTTCATACATGTAATTCCATCTAGTTGGACAAGGTTTAGGAACCTTTCTTTCTCTTAGGCCACATTCATCCATCTTTTAAATTATTCTCAAAGTTTACTTATACGATTTGAATGAATAAGCTAGTTAAGAGACATTTTAACTTTTTTAATTTGAATATTTAAAATTCTCATACCATCAACCACAATTAAATGGTAAATATGACAATACATCTAACACGAAAAATGTTACTAAATGCAGGATTTAGCATAGTGGCAAGCAAGTGTCACGACCCCAAATCCTAACCGGCCGTGATATCGCCTATCGTGGAACTAGGCTAGCCGACTACCGCATGCTCGCAATTCCTTTTTAAAATCCCATTTAAGTTTCAAGCATTTCATACAAATATACAGAAAATTTCTTAATATAATAGGCCAATTTTTTTATACAGTACTGCCATCCCCAAAATCCGGAGCCAACATGTCATGAGCATCTAGTGAAATAATCCAAAATAAACTTTTATAATACAAAACTCCGAATCAAAGCTAAATACAATAGGAAGGGAAAACAGAGATGCTGGGAACACTGAACAACTACCTCTATATCCCACGATCCGGCTCCGCTGCAAAATAAAGGCTAACGCTCGATATCTGCTCCTGAATCTGCACACAGAGGTGCAGGGAGTAATGTGAGTACGCCAACTCAGTAGTAATGAAAATAAATCAAGTCTAAGCAGCAAGGAAACACATAAAAATCGATGCCATCAAGTCACAATATACACAACCTTACTTTCCAATAGTATAACATAGATATACGAAATCATCATGCCTTAAAAATCAACTTCATAAAAGTCCTTTAAAGAATGCACATTTTTAACAACTTTAAAACAAAGGATTAGGTATGCAAATGAATGTAGTAAAATCATAGTAGCCCCTCGGGCAAAACATGTTTCATAATCAGCCCCTCGAGCATGCCTCACAATCCCTCAGCACCTCACAATCACTCAGCACCTCACAGTCACTCAAGCCTCCCAATCACTCGTCACTCGCACTCGGTGCGCTCACTGGGGGTGTATAATGACTCCGGAGGGGCTCCTTCAGCCCAAACACTAATATCACTCAACACCTCACCATCACTCTTGTCCCTCGTCCACACTCGGTGGAACCACTCGAAAAGCCCCTCGGGCGAATTAGTAAAACAGGGTACTCGATCCGAAAACATCATTTTTAATGTTCATGTAGTGTAAATCAGGCTGAGTTTCAAATAAAACAGTATGCACAATGATGCCGAGTAGAATCATCAACAATTAGTGAAGAAAACAACAGTAAAAAGCCCTCAAAGGGTCTAAACAAATCGGCACGAGGCCTCAAACACGGCTTATAACCCAAATATTTCATAAATCTTTAGAACATAATTTAACATAAGGTTTTGAGTAAATATGCAACTCATTAGTCGCCGCGGAGAGGACCTAGTCCAATCCAAAAATCAGTACGCGCCACATACTCGTCATCCGACATGTGCGCCATTCCAAAATCAGTGAGAAAATAATGCAGTCCGGGGTTCCATACCCTCAGGACAAGATTTATGACCATTACTTACCTCTACCGGGCCACAACACTAGTCCGCTATGCTTTTACCTCTCAATTGGCTCCCGATTGCTCCGAATATAGCCAAAACCAGTTAACATTATCAATATATATCAAAGGAACTCAACCCAATCGAAATTTATCAAATTATACAAGAATCTCGAAATTCGGCCAAACCCGAGCCCCGGGCCCACATCTCGGAATTCGAAATTTTTACATCATTAGGAACCTCGTCCTCCCACGATTCTATACATACCAAGAATACTAAAATCGGACCACAATTGCCCACTCAAATCCGCAAAAGAAAAATAAATTTCTCATGCACCCTTCTTCCCCAACTTGGTTCAATTTCCAGAATTTCTATGGTTAATCACTTAGGAATTGACATAAAAATGTGTTATGAAGTTGAAAATCTTACCTCCAAATGATTTCCCTTGATTTCCCTTCAAATCTCCCTCAAATAGCTCTCAACTCGCATGCAACAATGGAGGAAAATAAGCCAAATTCGCACCCAAGACCTTTTAAACATTCTGCCCAGCTATAATAATTCCTTCTTCGCGAACGCGTCACTAAGGCCGCGTTCGCATAGAACAATTTAACATGCCCCTAATTTAACTCTACGCGAACGCGATCTCAAGCCCGCGAACGCGAAGCACTGCCACCCCAGGCCTTCGCAAACGCGTCCCCTGACACGCGAATGCATAGGCCAAAACCCCTGGGGTCCTCAGAAGGCCCACAACCCTACGCGAACGCACCCACACACCCGTGTTCGCGATGACCACCTAGCTCAACCCTCCGCGTTCGCACCCCTTCTCCCGTGGACGCATAGAAAAACTGGCCCCCTTCCACCAAACACTTTATGCGAACGCGAACCCCCTGCCGCGGATGCATAGAGTAAAACTCTGCTGCAGAAACACCAGCAAATCAGCCAAGTTCCAAAACTCCAAATCGATCCGTTAACCATCTGAAACACACCCGAGGCCCTTGGGACCTCAAACAAACATACCAACATATCCCATAACATCATTCAAACTTAGTCGAGCCTTCGAAACACCAAAAACAACACGAAAACACCAAATTTACATCAAATTCAAGCCTAAGAACTTTGAACCTTCTAAATTTCGCCAACTACGCCGAAACCAACCAAAATACCTCCGATTGACCTGAAATTTTGCAGACATAACCAAAATGACATTACGAACCTGCTCCAACTTCCGGAATTTCATTCCGACCTTGATAGCCTATTTTCCACTGCCGACCGAAAATCGCCAAAAACTAACTTTCGCCAATTCAAGCCTAATTCTACACCGGACATCAAAAAAATATTCTGAACACACTCATAGGTCCCAAATCACCTAACGAAGCTATCCAAGCCATAAAATCCGCATTCCGAGGTCATTTACCAATGAATCAACTCTCAGTTGACTTTCTCAACTATTAGACTACTTTAAAAGGCTAAATGCCTAAATTCTCACCATAACCACTCCGGACCCGAACTAACTGATCCAACACATCAAAAACAGGATAGTGATATATAACAAATGCAGAAATAGGGGAAACGGGGTAAATCTCACGGAACGACCGGCCGGATCGTTACAACAAGTCTATAGCATTTGTGTTATTAATAGCATTATCCATTGAAACCTATATTATTTTATCATTAATGCAAAAATATCTGCAAGTATCCGTAAATGTGCTAGCAGTAAACTGCCCTGTGTGACGTGAAGCAATTATGCTATAAGTAATTATGCGCTTTTATATTATCCAATTCTCATCAATCCAATGACTGGTAACAGTAAGATAATCACAATCGTTGCCACTTCTACCAATATCAGTTGTAATAGCAACTCGGCAATTTATATGAGTAAATAAATAGCGCATATATTATTCATATTCATGCTTATATTTATAAATATCGCTCTTTACGGTTGTGCGAGGAAAACCTTTATAAGTAGGATTAAATTTTTTCTAATATAATGCACAAACAATGGGTCAGAAGGAAAACTATAGGGTAAACACATAAGAGTTACCATTTTTGCCAATTATTTCCGATCTTCTTTTGGATCGTAATATAAAATATCACCGGTAACAGTGCTAATTCATGATTGAAATTGATTTGAACCGTACTAGGGTAGCCTGACTAGGACTAGGTACACTTTTTTTCTCGGCCAAAGCTTTCAGACGTTCATATCAATAAAGTAAGCAATATTAGCAAGTATAGAAGAAAATTAGAGAGATATTGTGATAGATTGATATTGATTTTGTAAGAAATATGAAAGAATGAGGGGGTATTTATAGTTGAAAATAGGAAAAAAAGTGTAAATAAAAAAAAATTGGGATTAAAACAAAGTTGGGGGAGGGGGGGGGGGGGGGGGGGTTAAATGACTATTTTCTAAATAGCCAACAACTATTTTGTAAAGCATGACAACTCTTTTTTAAAATAGCCAAACGACTATTTCTTTTTTAAAAAAAATTACCATTGGGCCCGCGAAGGGACCGGTAGTGTCCCGGTCCCTTGGCAGGCCAAAGATCCTGGTCCTAACGGTTTCTAGTCAAGAATCGGCCCACGAGACCGACCCAAGCCCACCTCTAGCGGTCCTACAAATCCCGATCCACTTAGCCCACTTAGCCTGCGGTCCCGGGCCTGAACCGACCCACTTACCACCCTTAGTTACAAGTCTCTTCCATCAATCTCAAAATAGTTTAATTTTCAAGTATCCGTAAAATATGTGCCTTAGAGCTTAAATCTTTATACATTCAGTTATAACTTTATTAATAATGTATTAGCTTTATTTTAATATTAAGTCAATAGAGTACGCATGTTTTTTGAAATTTTAAATTTGAACAATTTTTTTATCTTTTATAACATTAAAAAATAAATAATTTGTTGTTTATTGCATTCAAATAATATTTAAACATAACGAGGCTATTATAGAAAAAATTTGACCGTACGTAAAATAAGAACAAATAATCACTTATAAATATATTAAAATATTATAAGAAAATCTTTATACCGTGGGTATATACAGCTTAAATCTAATCTTTATAGTAAATAATTCTTCGTCCAAAAAGCGATGTTGGATACACCGCCGCGCAGTCGCCAAATTGCCATATACAGCGACGCCAAAACAGATTCTGTTTACCGCACACACTTCCAACACAAGATACTCTGTCGGCCCTTTTTTTACGCGCTTGCACGTTCTCAGCACCCACCACTACTTCACTTATTTTATTCCCCCGTCATGACAATCACCCTAACCATCATACGTGACATACAACGAGTGGACAGTCGCATTATTTTACGTGACAGCCCCGTCATCCTAATACAAACCCTATATAAAAAATCTTTCTCCCTCTGCGTATCTTAGCTCAACATCCGCCCATTTCTCTAGCCTACGCATTCGCGTTGACGACCGGCCGACTCGCCGGAGTTTTTCCCCGTTCTTTACGGGTCAACGATTAATCCAGCTTCCTTTTTTAAAATAAAAGCTTTCTCGAAAAAAACGCGTTATATATTCACTTTAACCTACATTCGCTCATCGTTTTCATCAACAGCAAAAGAGAGAGAGAAAATGGGCGTTGATTACTACAAAATACTCAAAGTGTCAAGCAATGCGAGTGAAGAAGATTTGAAAAAATCGTACAAGCGATTGGCGATGAAATGGCATCCGGATAAGAACAGTGAGAAGGAAGCAGAAGCGAAATTCAAGCAGATATCGGAGGCTTATGATGTGCTTAGTGATCCACAGAAGCGTCAGATCTATGATATATACGGCGATGAGGCGTTGAAATCGGGTCAATTCGATCCGTCGTCACCTATGAATGGTAATGGGAGAGGATTTAAGTTCGATCCGCGTGATGCGGAAGATATTTTTGCGGAATTTTTTGGTGGATCGGATGGGTATAGTAGGAGTCCTACTGGGGGTACTGTACGGATTAGGAAGGCAGCGCCGGTGGAGAACAAGTTGCCGTGTAGCTTGGAGGAATTGTACAAGGGTTCTAAGAGGAAGATGAAGATTTCTAGGATTGTTCTTGATGTCACTGGGTAAGTAAGCCTTACAGTATACTAACACTAACCAAAGTATTTATGAATGACATCATCGTCAATACTTATTTGCTAAATTCTGTATGTTAAAATTTTTTATGTACAATTCTCAATATTCCGTTTTAATTTTATTACATTCGAGGATTATTCTGCTGAATTGGATATGGTAGTTGTTGATTGGTTCTATTGGGCGGAGAATTTGGCAGTATGTGCTTTTGAGTTGTCTTTTATTCTTTAGTGAACATTCTGTACACACCTCAATTAATCTAACTGGGTAGCCAGTTCAGGCCATGAGCAGAGGCAGCTAAGTGAGGATTGGAACAGCACCCAGTATTGTAGTTAGGAGGAGTTACTCCCATGCGTCAACCTCTAGGGCTCTAGGCTTCCCTTGAGACTGCGTCCTTCGCCTTTTATATCCTTCCAAAACATATTTTATATTAGACGAAATTATAATTTAAGTAACTTTCCTAAACTTTAAGACTTTAAAATCAACTGAAATTCTACGTATTAATTCTTTTTTTATTTGAATTATGTAGTAATTTCTAATATTTTGGACTTTAAAATCGATTTAGATTTTGCCTTATATAATTATTAAATTGTTTGAAGCATTGCACAATGTATCAAAACTGTACAGCATATGGGGGATATGCATGGATTGTATAGAACAAATAAATGATAATTGTGAGTGTAGGAAAGTTCTTTGATTATCATCGAATCGGAAGGAATACATTTACTTTAAGTTATGCTTGTCAGTCAGGACAGCACCAAAGGGCGAATATAAGTGTTTGGTGTAGTATGAAGTCGAGGCCAAGAAATTAGATATCACATTCAAGAGGTACTGATACTTTCTTGAATGTCAGATTATCAAAACTGATGCCCAAATGCCCAACATAGTGTTTCAACCAATCTTAGATGTGACCGTTGGAATTAAGCTGAAGGAGTTTGTAGCTTTTTGACTATTTAAAATCAACTCCGACAAGCATTTGTAAGTGCCACTTGTGACAACAAAGTTTTCTTAATGTGCTTTTACCGTCTGTCTCTTGATGAAGTGTGTGATAATTTTGATGTAAACCTGTTTCTTGGTGTGGATTTTGGTGGGAGATTGATAGCGCATTGACATCCCAATTTCCATTAGTAAGAGTCTTGTTTGATCTATCTTTCAAAGACCTAGATGTTGTTGTTTTAAGTTCTCATTTTGAAAATGATGGAAATTGAAGTTAGAAAATTGAAAATTTTGGAGTTTCCTGACTCCAGAATGATTTATCTTAAGAGAATACAATACCTTCGGAGAACACCAATCTGAATGTATTCTTGAGCTAGTGTTTTTCCTATGCATTTACATACTTCCAGTTATTTTAGACTTAAATCTTCCTTTGCAAGAATACTCCTCTGCTTTGAGGAATTACATGTTACAGTTGGGGAAGACATGCTTCTATCATTTTTTTTTATTGCTAATCAGTCTAAAAATTTGGATCAGACATCTGGTTTAAGGATCAAAAACTACTTTCCCTGATAAATTTCCAGATTGATACATTATACAGAATATAAGTCTAACATTGCTTGCTTATGATCACCGGGGAAGTAGATTATTCATCCAGAATATTTCATTTCCTGCTGGCAATGATATATTTTTTACATAAATTACAGTTGATAGGAGGTCAAAATTTCTGGCTTCAAAAGCAGAATAATCTTTTTTTGGAGGAGTGGGGTAGGGGGTTGAGGGGATAAGACAGCTGTGACTTAACAATGGAATTCTGTGAACATGTGATTACTAGCCTTGCATATATTTTATTTTGAAGTTACAATCAATTATTTTGCACTTAATGAGATTTAACTTTGGGTCTTATCCTCGTCAGTTTTGTCTTCCATGTATGAACTATATTTGCAGTAAGCCTACAACTATTGAAGAGGTCTTGGCGATACACATAAAACCTGGTTGGAAGAAAGGCACAAAAATCACTTTTCCGGAGAAAGGGAACCATGAACCTGGAGCTGCACCTGGTGATCTTATTTTTGTAATAGATGAAAAGCCACATGATGTCTTCAAGAGAGATGGAAATGATCTAGTGATCAATCAGAAAATCTCATTAGTAGATGCTCTCGCTGGGAAGATTATCAACTTGACTACTTTGGATGGAAGGGAACTCACGATACCAATCACAGATGTTGTTAAACCAGGACATGAACAGATAATCGCAGATGAAGGAATGCCAATATCAAAAGAACCTGGGAAAAGAGGAAATTTGAGGATCAAGTTTGAAGTTAAGTTCCCATCAAGGCTTAGTTCAGATCAGAAATCGGATATCAGAAGAGTGTTGGGAAGGACTGCTGACTAATCCAGATCTTAACTTAAGGTGTCACTAACACTGACTGATTGTGGAAGTGCAATGGAATGTAAATACTTGGAAAGTTTATTCTAGACAGGAGAATTGTGCATAGTAGGATTATTGTTTTGACGATGCCTCTCGAAGTTTAGTTTTATTTAGCTCCATAAAAGGAGCAATCTAGCAGCTACGCCAGCTGCCTATGTAATTCTCACGTTGGATATTAAACACCTTAGGTAGTTTACTAGTTTTAATATTTGATTTTGGCGTAGATGCTATATATCAAGTAACTGGGGTTGGGAATAGCTAGCTATCTTGTTCTGGTTGTGAATTTCAACTGTGGGCCACGGACTGTGGCAGACCGGTAATGAATATATTTGTTGGTTTTTTGGCATTGTCATGTCTGGTTTTCTTCCATTGGCATGGATGAAGCATTTTTCGATTGCCATTTTCCATTTCATTTATCTTATTGTTATCCAGGTTTTGGCTTTACGCTCATTGTTAGCCCAGAAGAATGTGAGTTTTTCTGTTACTATGGACATTTATGCAGGGCAACTTCCAATCAGCTACTTGTTCTTCTTTTATGTACACACACACACACACATTGCGGAGGGGAGGGTGCTTTGTTGAATAGAGCGGTTGAATGTTGGCATTGCTTGCACCCCATATTCTTGAGCTACCTCCTGTTTTCAAACATTCAAAATTCATTAGAAAATATTAAACACAAACGAACAAAACATGCAAGCAAAGCATACAATTAAAGTTCATACAGCCAGTTCATCGACATCAATCTTGATGAACTCGACCTCGGTATATTTAGCAGCAAAATCATTGATAATTGGCTCCATATGTCGGCAAGGACCCACACCATATAGCTGTGAAGTCAATAACAATCTAGCAGCCACGAAAAAAAAAAAAAAGCCAATGATATTAGTACGGCCTAATTTATAATATCTTCTTTGAAAACTTTGCAGAAAAATAATCCAGCAAAATATTTACCAATTTGTTAGTTAGTTTGTTTTAAAGCATCAATATGGAGCTTCAATTTTGTTGAAGAATGGAAATGAGTAACTTGAGTGTTCATGGGTAGAGTTGCTGACAGTGCATTAGTTTGATGCCAAGCAGAAGAGTTGTTGGCACCCATTTTCTCAATATTTTGAAGCAAAGATTTTTGCTTTTAGAATTTTGGGTCAGTGGAAAAAATCCCTTCGCTTGATGCTGGACTTACTATTTGGCAGGGACACTTTATATATGTGTGGAAAAATCTTATTCAAATAATTAAAGTGAAGAAGAATATGTTCTTTAGAAGTTCAAGACCAGTCATATATATGTGGAAATATGTGATTTTTATTGGGTTATTAAGCTTAACGTAGCTTAAAAGTGGGTGAATAGAAATAGAGGGAAAATGAAATTTTTGAGTTTTATTTGAGATTTTCTCCTTGACAAAGGGACATTGTTCCATATTGGAAGAGGAAGAGGTTTTTGATAGGTATATAAGCAATTGCTATTCTTCTAGCTCTTAAAGAGTTGAGAAGAAGGCAAGCCTCGCGCCGTCGTCGCTCGGCTTTGGCTTCGGATTGATTGATTAATTTTTTGGACCAAATTTATTTGTTAATAGTAAGTATTAACATAAGTGTTTTCTGTTTTTATAAATAGCCATTTTCGTTTTCTGTTTTTGTAACAGAAGATTAACCACCCTCTTCAATTCTCCCGGTTTAATATTGAGTACATAGCCATTTATGTTATGACATTTATGCTATGGCCGTTTTGCATAAATAACCATTCTGAAGAGTTACACCTCTTCATATTTCAGCCCAATATTGGCTATAAATACAATTCCATTCTCTCATATTTACCAAACGATTTTTTGAGTTCTCCTCCTTTCTTCTACATACTTTTAACTTCAAAGAAAACAACACTAAGTGTGATTTGCTACCGAACTTTGTGTTCGTTGAAACACTGGGGTTTGAAATACCACTACACCGATGTGTAATTCGTTCTATCCTCGGAGGAAATAATCAATAACCTTGGGTACTAGGAGGGGATTAAATTTTCTAAGGAAACACTGTGAATTCAGTGGGCTCGGATTAACTTTTGTTTCATTTACTTTTCTGTTTATATTTTATTTTATTTTTTCCAGAATCATTTTACAAATACAGTATACTAACAATCGTTATAATCTCACTTACAGAAAATTAAACTCTAGTTTAGCTTTTGCTTTTTGTGTTGGTGCTGTACTTCAATACTGCTAATAGAGGGGTCAGTACAACTTTATTCTCATACTCCCAATTTTCACCCATTCACTACCTTGTTTGCTATTATAGACAAGTTTGAATAAGTAAATATTCCAAAATTTTGAGAAGGGAAATGCTCCAAAATTTGTTTGCTATTAGGACTACAGAATATTTCTGTATGTGTTTGATAAATACATTGATAATATCAACAGTTCTTTCGTACTGTTTTAAAATAGCTTAAGGCATAAAACTGCAACGATGAAGCTTTTAACATAATGTACAATCAATGTAGTAGCCAACTAGATAGCATTTTGTACAACAAGTTGATAGATGAATTCTCATTAATGTTATTGTGCTCCATAATATATGTGTTGGAAAGAGCTCCACGAGTCAAATCCAATATAAGAAGCATACCTTACAGCTTGTTTGGACGAGGGTTGTTACTTTAAATATAATATTTATTTTGATTGTTACTTTAATTTTACTGTATCATATCGTTAAATTCGTTGATACGTAACGACTGATGTGGTCGCATCATTACCTTATTTTTTTCTCTCATCTCGCCCTTCTTTATTATTAAACAATTTTATGTTATCTTTTACCCTACCTTTTTATTTAATAATTTTACCTTGTATTTTACTTTTTTTAATATAATATTACAAATTTATTCTTTGTGTTGGTGGCGCATAACATCATAAAACAACACTAAATAAATATAATTTAGCCAAACATTACATACATCAAAACGATACATTACAATATTATACTATACATTATAAAACAAAGAAGCATTACAGACATATGATTTTTATTGATATAAAAATTGGATGCGCTCGATTTTATGGCTTAGTCAAGAAAAGACTTTTTGGTGATGCTCCATTCATCAGAATTGCTGTCTCTGTTTCTTTTCAGACACTACCAAGAAAAGTGGAATTGGACAATGGTTTTTTTGTTTGTTATTCGCGGTACAATAACATCATTCCCTGTTTTCAGGAGTGAGATATTGTAACATGGCAAAAACTTACATTGCACTAGTGTGAGTCCGGGACTTAAGTGTGGTCTTTTGGATTCAAGCGACACAAATAGGTAAAAAAATAAAAAAAGTTGAGTACCATTTTATATATAGCGATAATTCACCGCGTTATATTTAAACTCAAAAAGGGAGGAGGTATAACGCACATATAGGACGCGCTATAGTATATCGCCGTATATATATGCGCTATACCTGCTTAAAAAAGCAGGCCTCCATCTTCCCCGACCAGAAAACCCCATTGGAGCCCACCTGTCCCACAAAAAGTGTATCTTCTCCGTATTGTAGCAAGCTAACACCGGATCTAAGGCGTTATCGCATAATGGATTGCTTGTTTCGCCTCCCAAACCATTAAATCTTCATCTTTCAAAACTTTTTAAATCGATGTATTATGACTTACTTTTTGGTAAAACTCATGTATAAAAAATGTGTATTAGTTACTTTTTACTGTGGTTTATATTTTTTCGTGATTGTTTTGTGATTTAATTAATTTGTTATTTTTTTCCGACTTAGATTATTTATGTGCTAAAAAATCGAGGTTAGACTTGATACTTACTGGGTACCACCGTGGTGTACTCATGCTACGCTTCTGCACATTTTTTTTTTATGCAGAGCCAGGTACTTCAGATCGAGTAGGTTTTGAGACTCATGCTTGGTGTGGCTGGAGACTTCAAGGTACACCTGCCGGGCGTTCGCAGGCTCCGAAGTCATCCTCAAATGTATTTATTTCCATTGTTTCTTCTATTCTGGAACAGTGATGTATTTATTATGTAAAATTTCTCCTAGAAAAACTTACGACTTGTACTATCGGTTTTGGAAATTGTAAATTTTATAGAGAATTTTATTTCTAAAGTTGTTAGATGTTATTTATTATTGTTATTCAGTAAATGTTAGGGTTACCTAGTCCCTAAGACTAGGTGCCATCACGATACCCAACAGAGAGAAAATTGGGTCGTGACAGTTGGCGATGCCGTGAGTGCCGAGGTTGGAGTGGAGAGGCTCGATCATGTTCTTGGTAGAGTGATTTCACATTTGAAGGCTCAAATGATAGTTGAGAAGGGATGTTTGGCGTACTTTTCTTTCACGAGGGATGTCAGTGCTGATACTCCTACTGTTGGGTCATTTACGATAGTGAGAGACTTCCCAAATGTATTTACAGCCGACCTACTGGGCATGCCACCCGACAAGAACATTTTCTTTGGTATTGATCTGGTGTCGAGCACTCAACCCATCTATATTTTACCTTATCGCATGGAACGTAAAGAGTCGAAGAAGTTGAAGGAATAACTCTACGAGATACTTGATAAGGTCTTAATCACATCTAGTGGGTCATCTTGGGGTGCGTCAGTTCTATTTGTGAAGAAGAATGATGGTACTATAAGGATGTGTAATGACTACAAGTAGTTGAACAGAGTTACAATTAAGAACAAGTACCCACTATCGCGCATTGATGACTTATTTGATCAGCTTCAGGGTGCTAGAGTATTCTCGAAGATTTATTTGAGATTAGTGTATCATCAGCTGAAGATCCAGATTCAGATATTCCGAAGGCGGCTTTCAGGACCCGCTATGGTCATTATGAGTTTCTGGTGATATCTTTTGGACTAACCAATGCCCCAACAACTTTCATGCACTTGATGAACACCATGTTCCAACCATATCTTGATTCTTTCCTCATAGTGTTCTTTGATGACATATTGACACACACCTGGGAGGATCATGAGCAGCACTTGAGGATCATGCTCCAGACTTTGAGGGAGAATAAGCGATATGCTAAATTCTCCAAGTGCGAGTTTTGGCTTGATACAATGGCGTTTTTGGGGCATGTGATGTCTAGTGAGGGGATTAAGGTAGATCCAAAGAAGATTGTGAAGGTTTAGAGTTGGCACATACCGTCTTCTGCTACTGAGATCTAGAATTTCCTTGGTCTAGCTAGTTATTATCATCGTGTTGTGGAGAGTTCCTTGTCCATTATCGCACCTTTGATTAGATTGACCCAGAAGGGTACCCCATTCAGGTGGTCGGATAAGTGTGAGGTGACCTTTCAGAAGCTCAAGACCGCATTGAGTACAACTCTGGTTCCGGATTTACTTTCAGGATCGGGCTCTTACACAGTCTATTGTGATGCTTCACAGATTGGCATTGGATGTGGGTTGATGCATGTACAGGATTCTGGACAGGCTGACCAAGTCAGCACACTTCATTCCAGTTGTGACTACCTACTCTTCAGAGTAGCTGGCTTGGATTTACATTCGTGCGATTAATCGCCTTCATGGTGTGCCCGTGTCTATTATCTCAGATCAAGGCACTCAGCTGACATCTCAATTTTGGAGGGCAATGCAATTAGATTTGGGTACAGAGGTCGAGCTGAGTATATCACTTCATCCCTAGATGGACGAACTGTCCAATCGCACTATTTAGATATTGGAGGACATGTTACGTGCCTCCTGTCTTATTGATTTTAGGGGTTCACAGTACCGGTTTCTTCCGTTAGTAGAGTTTGCCTACAACAATAGCTTTTAGTCGAGTGTCCAGATGGCTCCATATGAGGACTTATATGAGAGGAGATGTCGTTCTCCGATCGGTTGGTTTGAGCATGGGGAGGAAGGTTGTTTGCAACTTATTTGGTCTACGATGCTTTAGAAAAGGTAAAGTTGATCTAGGAGAGACTTCGTACAACACAGCCCAGGCAGAAGAGTTATGCTGATAGGAAGGCTTGTGATGTTAAATATATGGTGGGTGAGAAGGTTCTGATCAAAGTTTCATCCATGAAGGATGTGATGAGATTCTGGAATAAGGAGAAGATGAGACCTATGTATGTTGGTTCTTTTGAGGCGCTTGAGAGTGTTGGAGAGGTGGCCTAGAGACTTGCCTTGCCACCTAGTCTATGCTCCGAAAGTATTATGGTGATCGGTTTCATGTTTTGGACTGCAACACAGTACAACTAGATGGGGTTTTGACCCATGATGTGGAGCCGATGGTTATTTTGGACCGGCGAGTACGAAAGTTGAGGTAAAAAACATAGCTTCAGTGAAGGTGAATTGGAGAGGTCGCCCGGACGAGGAGGCTATCTGCGGGACCGATCAGGAGATGCGGAGTTGATATCCATACCTATTTGAGACTCCAGGTATGATTGTAGAAATGTTCGAGGACGGACATTTATTTAAGAAGGGGAGAATATAATGACCCGACTGGTCATTTTGAGTACTTTAGCCTTGTTTCCCCTATTTGATGCTTTAATTTTATGTATTTGAGGATACGTGACTTTTCGGCTGGTTGGTTTGGTTTCGGGGAAATTTCGAAGAGAATTGGAACACTTAGTCCCAAGGTTGGAGGCTTTAGTTGAAAGAGTTAGATAGAGTTTGACTTTTGTGTAGACGATTCTGAAATAGTATTTTGATGATTCCAATAGCTTTGTATGGTATTTTAGACTTAGACATGTGTCCGGATTTGGATTTGGAGGTCCATAGGTTAGTTTGGTGCGTTTTGGCAAAAGTTGAAAAGTTGGAGGTTTGGAAGGTATGACCGAGAGTTGGCTTTATTGATATCAGATTTGAATTTTGGTTCCGGGAATTGGAATATATGTGTTGTGTCATTTGAGACTTACATGCAAAATTTGAGTTCATTCGGAGTTGATTTGATGTGATTCGGAATGAGTTTAGAAGTTGAAAGTTCATTAGTTTCATTACACTTGAATTTGGGCACGATTCATGATTTTTGTGTTGTCTCATGTGATTTGAGTCATTAAGTAGGTTCGCATTGTGTTTTAAGACTTGTTGATATGTTTGGATGGGGCCCCGGAGTCCTCGGGTGTGATTAAGATTGAGTTCGTGTCAGCTTTGGACTTAGGGGGAATACTGATGTTTGTGATTCCTGATGCATCCACACCTGCGATGGATTGGCCGCAGGTGCGAGGCCGCAGAAGCGATAACTTTGATCGCAAAAGCAGAGTGTGGCTGGGCAAGGTTGGGTCTGTAGATGCGGACGGGGAGTCGCAGATGTGAAGGTGAAGTCAAAGATGAGAAAGCGCAGGTGCGCTGTATGGTCCGCAAATGCGGAAGGTCGGTGGTGGAAGGAAAATCACATATGCGACATTTGACCACAGCTGCAGGACCGCAACTGTGGCTTAAGTGACCGTGGATGTGAAATCACTGACATAGTTTATATTCCAAGGGTTTCATTGTTTTTCTCATTTTGGGAGTTGAAGAGGTAAGTGAAGTTTAATCACTTTTGATGATAGTTATTGATTACCCATTGATTATGACACCTAGTTTATGTGAATTTAGGGTAAAATTTGGGGATTTTAGACTATGTTAATGAAGAGTGAAATTTGATGATTTGAGGGTCGATTTGTGGATGAAATTGGATGGAATTAGTATGACTAGACTCGTAATTGAATAGGTGTTCGGAATTTGTGAATTTGATCGAGTTCCGAGGTGCGACCCCGGGGTTGACCTTTTAGATTGACTTTTCGATTTTTGTTAAAGATCTTATTTTTATCGATTGGAATTGATTCCTATGACTTTTATTAATTATATTAAGTTACTTTGACTAGATTTGAGTCCCTCAGATGACAATTCATGTGGGAAGGGTTGCTTAGAGTATTGATTTCAACGTTTTGAGGTAAGTAACATATCTAAACATGGAATTGAAGGTAACTAACCTTGGAATCGCTTAGAGATTTAAGTGGGGGAAAACGACAATGTAGTGTTGGACCCCTGATTTTTTTAAATTTAATTCTAAAAACAAGAGACAAAATGTCTGATAAAATCCTCACGCGCTAATTGTGACTAAAATAAACGTAACTAGCTATGTCAATGTAAGGTGTCTACTTGATACACTTATAGCCACTTGATGTGCCTAAATGGACCGGTTGAAGTGTCTGTCTAGTCATTGACCATAATTTTAAGAGGCTGCTTATGTATTTTTCCTAAACTAAAGGCCTATGAGAACCCATCTAAGTTTTATTTTTTTTCTTTTTTCCTTTTTCTCTTTTCTTTTTCACTTTGTAGTTCTATTTTATCCTTTTAATCTATTTCATATTTCTACCAAATTACCGCCAGTTCAAATCGGATAGTTTCCAATAATATCTTGGCCTAAGGAGAAAAAAAAAGTTAAAATCTACCAAATATGATAATAGTATTGCTTCTGTCAAATAGGATAATGATATTGCTTTTAATATAGCCATGCATGTACATATATGTTGGCCAATATTTTATCTGTGCTGAATGTTGATTGGTTACTTACTTTTCAAATCAAAGGATGGTTGAAATTTCGGAAGGGTGGGAAGAATGTATTAGGAGATAGATTAAATTAATCTACAGTGTTCTCCATAGGTAGAGACCGTTTGATTTGACTGAATTTAAATTGCTTTTAAGCAACAAGTACTGAAAAGTATAAGAAGCATAGTAAAGTCATTGTAGAATAATAGAATCTCTTATTAGCTTATGAAGGAAGGAAGCAAGTGTAGATTTGAAAGCAGCAAGGAGGCAATTCAGCATAGACCATGACCCCCCCATTTTTTCATTTCTTTATCTATATTTTGCCAGGTTAAAGAGTCCCCGCTCTCCATGTTCTTGAGAAAGTTTTTCAGCTTGCTGACTAGGGTTGGCAGCTAAATTCAGTCTGTAAGACCTCGTGCACCTTAACTATAGCTCTCTTGCTACCACGGTAGCACCTAGTGTGGTCAGATCGCTCCTGCAACAGAAAGACTCAATCAACAGTCGTATAATCAAGCAAAAAATAAAGATAAATATTCGAGGGAGGAAGATGCTCTCCCTTATGGTCAAGTTACTTTGTTCCTTCCTCTTGCTTCGCTCGAGCATCTTCAAACCTCACTCCGGCGAATGGGTACCTAGGATTCTCTTGCCCTATGTACCGTACTCTTTTTGTACCTCGAAAGGGGGGTCCTCCTTATGATGCTACAGATGGCTGTCCGAAGTGGAAGGGGTAAACTCGGACTCGGATAGGATAGGAAGCTCGACTAGCGAGAAAAAGTGTTTGGCCGAAGCCAAAAAGAGGGTCATCCTTGGCTTTTCTCCTACATCTCTTTGGTCTACCAGGCATAGGTTTAGGTTCCAGAGGCTCTATACATGGATTTGTTGAATCTGGCCACATCTTCATATTGGGAATTGGTTGAATGAAATGCTGGTAAGCTTTAAGGAAAGTTTCCTTCCTATACCAGTGGGCAACATAATCATCTGGGTCCATTTCTCTATCACAGAATGCACATACTGCATGTTGACATGGTGTCACGACCCAATTTCCCTCCATTGGGTATCATGATGGAACCTAGTCTTAGGGACTAGGTAAGCCTAATAGTTACTGAGTAAAAATAATAATAAAAGGAAACCTAACAGTCTTGATATAGAATCTCAATAGTATGTACAAACTTTCCTAAAACCCGTAATACAAGTCATAAACTCTGTTGATACCCAATTTTTCCTCAAAAGAAAAAATTATTTTTCTTAACCTACATATTACTTTTAAGATCACTTTTAATGTGAATGGTATTTTTCCACAATTCTTCGTATTTTTATCAACTCATTTTTTTCTATTTATTTAGTATTTTTGTAGTCAATAATTATTCATAAATCATATTATTAATAATTTTAAAATGTTTCCCAGCTCAATATATTATTTTTAATCTTATTTAATTCTATCAGGATTTAATTATTTCACAAATTGACCAATTAGGCACTATTTAACTATAATTATACAAATTTTACAACTACGGCCTAATTGCACATTCGTGCTATTTTAATTCGATAATTAATCATTTTTTTTTATATTTTTTATATTAGCTTATTATCTTAATTTTCATTTATGCAGCATTAATTTAATTTTTATGCAATTATTACCTATTCTTGTTAATTATTTATCTAATTTTAATGGGTGTTTAACAATTAGCCACATTTATTTAAATTCTAGCCGAATTCTAACCCAACCAATCAGATTTTAACAACCCAATTCCATACCCAGCCCAAATCAATTCCATACCGACCCAACCCCGGATCTACCTGAGCCGTTGATCAAATTAGATCAACAACCCATATTCCACCTTCCATAATTAACTAAGACCTACCCCCCTCCGACCTCTCATTTTCCCGGTATCTAATTCTCTCTCTATCTCTCTCTAGTTCTCTCTAGAACCTTCCCTTGCCTCCCTCCTCCGATGAAGTTTGTTCGTCTTCTCTGGCTAGTTCCCTCGCCGGAAACTATGGTCTCCCATTATCTCCTGGTTATTGCTTCACCCTACACCGGTCTAATGACACCCTAAGGCCCTCAGGAAAACCAGGAGCGATTTAACTCCTACCCATGGTCCCTCATGCCATCTTCCGGCCTCCTCCGGCCGTCTGAGTAAGAGCCATGACTTTTCTGGCTAACGCCGGCGATATCTTTAAGGTTTTTCTTGTTTCTATGGGCTCTCTGAAATCCTAACTCCTGGTATTTTTACGATTTATTTTAGATCTGTGTATATAATGAAGATTTTTACATGTTTTCTTCGAAAACCTTCCTATTCTAAGCGATCTTTCATCTCAAAATTAGGGTTTCATAACCCCTCTTTCAAAAACGATTTTGCTTCTATTTTAAGATCATTCTACGATTCTTTCTATGATTCAATGATTTACTCGGAGTTCTCTTTTCATTTTTGACTTAGAATGCTGAAAACCCTAGGTTTTTCCGTAATTCTGAGTTTGTCTTAAACCGATATGTTTGTTTAAATGCATGAACTCTTATTTCTCATAAATGTTTAAGCTTTCTGTGATTTTACCCTATTTTTGCTTATTAGGGTCCCTGACTATGTTCTCTTTGCTTATATCATGTTCGATGTTACTGCTTTGTCTCTAAACCTGTGAGATTTTGCTACTATAGTCACTAGGGTTTCAACTCTCTAATTCCAATTGTTCGTTTAAATGTGTGCTAGCCTCGAATCTCTGATTCTATGTGATTCTTTACCTTGCTATGTTTTTGCTTGCGTATTATTTTCCTAACTGATTTTGTTCCTGTTCGAATCCCTAACTCTCTGCAACTTTACCTTGTTTGCACCCCTGATTCCTGGAGATTTGAAAAGCCTTACTGATTTCTTACGAGATGTTCTTACTGACTTCCAACTTTATTCTCTTACCTTGTTACATAATTGATTAACTGTTAATTGATTACTATTTCCTTAAGTGATATCTTCTGAACCTAGTCTCAATTGTATGCTTGAATTGGGGTGAAATTGTTTCCTTATATGTCACAGGCATAAAAACTTTCCTTAATTGTTATTTTACCTACCAGTCGTTTGAGTTTAACCCCTTCAATTAAGGGATACCTAATTGCCTGTTGTACTTACACTGTTCTTATATTCCTTTAAGCTATATATGGTCATTTCCTTATTTAATACTCACCGTGTGAATCACTCCCTTTATTATAGGGATACTTGTGCTAATTGGGTACTGATTGATATTCAGTCCCACAATCACTAGTTAATTCTGATTTTTTTCCTTATTTTTTATCAAGCTTTCAAACTATATATATACTTTATTCATTCATTACACAGACACACGAACCGATCTGTTCAAAAATCTCTCTCTCACAATTTAAAAGACTCTATGCTCTCTCTTCTGTGCTAATTACTAGTATTCTAAGTTAGCCGGCTACAAGCCAAGACTAACTATTGTGCATCTCCTACTTTCCTGTTTGTGTTATTGCTTTCTTCACTTCACTGGTATGTTCTAATTTAGATTTCAGTCATCAAACCAACATGTTTCTACTATTGTTGTAATTCAGTATGCTTCGAATTTGCTTAGTTATTCTTCAACATGTATCTAGGATCCTGAACTCCCTTCTGCATGTTTAAATCACGCTTTGTTTGTTTATGACCAGCATGTTTCTGTACACTTAGCACCTACTTCTTACATGCCTATAACTGGTACATTAGTTTAATCATGGCCTTAGTTGTTAATCCAACCTGGCACTTTACTGTACCCCCTGATCCTCTAGACCCTTAGGAGTTTCTGATTGTATGTCTATGTGTGTATCTGTCTGCTGCATGTCTGCCCTTACATGCTCTGTATTTGTCCCTCAAATCCCATTACACCTGTTTGTGATTGGTGGAATATCCTTGGTCCTTTGTGTGATGTTAAGCTCCCATTTCCTTCTTCAAAATTATTTTCTTACTACCCTTTTCTCAAAACTGTTCCTTACTTAAGCCCCTTTTAAAAAAAATAATAAAAGGCACTCTCACATATGGTCTTAGAAGTATAAGTTCAGCCCTCTTCGTGTGAGCACTGCTTTGGGGACCCTTTGAGTACCATCTGAACTCTGACACACAAGGCAAGAACTTCCCACACTGCACATGTTTAACTCTTTGGCTATGTCTGGGTGTGAGCACTGCCCGGGAGCCCTTGAGGTCCTTAGGGAACTCTGATACACCCGGACTATGAAAGGCTATGCAACACCAAAGGCTTTGAGGTTTGGAATATCTGGGCCTAATTGAAGGCTCCCTATAGAAGTAACTTCTTATTTTTCTGTTGGTTGTGTAATTCATAATTCTCTGGCCTGTAATAATTTGTAAACAAATATTTGGGAATGGATAGTGGAAAGGGAAGGGTAGTTATATAGATTATCCATGTTAAAGTTTAGATACCATGCCTCTAGGTTTACATTTCTTACATGTGCACTAGAAATTCATGTTTAGGGCTGATTGTATGCAAGCATATCATGCATTAGACACCCTGTTTATTAGGCCCCCATTTACTGCTTCACCATCCTGTTATGGCATTATTATTTATCACATAGAAATCATGCTCTAGGATTAATCGTTAATATAAACCTGTTATTCATGTAAACCAGTTCTAATATCGCTGTAATGTTGTGTTACACCTAGGAATCATGCTTAGGATAATAATGCTCTAATAAACAAGTCATCCTTATACTTGCTACATAGCATGTTCAAATACTGTGACTTTATGCATTTAGAGATCATGTCTAGGAATTCTGCATTCTGCATCCTTGTGTGTGCGTATTAGATATCATGTCTTAGGACCTCATTCACCACCTAGTTTAACTACTGATTGCATGAAAAGTCCATGAAAAATAATTTCACCATATTTCCAAACAACTGGTAATAGTTCTGTATTTTGCAACACCTAAGTACAACATGTTTAGGCAAAATAACTTGTAATAGTTTCTTTAATAATCTAGATAATTACTGAGTGTTGTCATATGCTTAAGCAAGCTTTAGGTGTTAAATCTATTAAAACTGGAAACATACTCCTTTATACTTGCTGCCTGACTATAATGGTTATAATCAGTAAGAAACTGATAAAATTCGTCCTCTGAAATCAGTAATAAAACTGCCTCACTATTGCACTCACCTAGATATCATGCTTTAGGCTCTGAAGTTAATAAGTCCTTACTTGTGTTTGAGTCGTGCTAATCATGTGCATAATCTGTGGAGGAATACTTGGGCTTTGAATCTGCTCTTATTTGTTTTTGCTTATCTGAAGTCTTAATTGTTGTTGTTTGTCGCTTAGAATCTTGTCCTTTAAACCTAGGGGTCAACCTAGTACCTCCCTCTAGGATAGTAGTCCTAGCCTCCTCCAGGACTGATAGGATGGGACGGGTAATAGCACGCAGTAAAGTCCGTGACCAAACATACGCTTTAATTACCTTCACGGGTGGGAAGGGTAGAATATGGATATGATGAGCGGTGCGCTAATACCACGTCTAGGAGTGATTACTGGGTATTGCATTGATGTGATCCATATTATTATAAACCTAGGACACCTGTATACGCTAGTTCGTAATCATCCCTACTGTTTTCTAAACACCTATATGCTTAAGACTTAAACCCCCTCTTATTTGAGCCTTTACTTGTTATGTGTTAGTTGTACAAATTCACGAAACCATTTGGCCGGGAACAACACTTGTGGATCTTGAGGGGTGCCTAATACCTTTCCCTTAGGATAATTTCAATCCCTTGCCCAAATCTCTGGTTAGCAACATAGTTGTAATTGAACCCCTTAGGTGCCCTAACGCACCTTAAAATCGTTAGGTGGCGACTCTTCAAAATATGCAAACCCCTTTTCCAAAAGGAAAGAGTTGTCCCAACCAATGTCATAAACCTGATATTCCGCGAAGAAGAGGAAAAAAGAGTGCGCGACAGCATGGCGACTCTTCTGGGGATATCCAGGATTTTACCATTTCAAATTGTTTCGTGAATTTATGCCTTTATTTTTAAATACTTGCACCCTTTCCTATTCCCTTTGCATGCAATTAATTGTTTACTTCGGGTATTTATTTTTTCAAAACGTAACTGACATTTCTCTTTGTTTCCTTTTGTAACTTCTTTAAATCATTATTACCGTTTTTACCGCTTTCTTTAACGTGCAAATACGTGACAACTTGTTTTAATACTTATTTCATAAATCATGCTCAACATTCATACTCCACTCGTGCCAAACAAAATACTATAGCAACACTTTATGAGTGGTTGTGCTCTTCCTATATTATCACCCACTAAATTCGGAAAGGCTTATTTGTGGTAAAACTAGTCGATCAGCGGTGCGGTCGACGGTTCCGTGCCTTTCCCCCTTGAGTTGTCCGCACAAGGGTACCAGTCTAAAAACCCATAGAAACCTTACTCTGTTGCACTATTGCATGCATCATGGTCAAACCTAGTCAAGCTAAAGTGTCGTCCGCACGATAGCTTTTAAGATAGCCTTATCCAAAAGTCCACCGGGTTTCCCTAAACCCAAACGGACGCCCTCACGTTCTGTGCATTTATTTGGAGAACTAAATGCTTCCTGCTAATTATTGACGTTAAATAGTCGAGTCCGGTGGGGGTAAGGGCCTAACTTATTTGTTTTGCAGAAAAAAAATGAGGCACGAAGTCCCCAGATTCGGCATGGTCTCCAACATCCACCCAAAACTGCTAAGTTGGTGGGAGGATCTATACTCTAGCGACAAAGCTATCATCAGGAAACACGTGGTAACCTACCATCTCTTCTGGAAATCCAGCCTAACAAAATGATAGTAGAGGCTGCTACCCTGTTCTAGGATCGTGAAAGATCCGTGTTTCGCTTTGGGAACATCAAAATGGCGCCGTTGATAGAAGAGATAGGAGGGTTGGCTAACCTAGTATGGGAAACCCCGGGGTTGCTGATGCCTGAGAAAGTTTCCTCAAAATGATGGGTCTGAAAAAGGACGCGGAATTGGTATATCTGGAGGATTCGTACATTCCTTTTGACTACTTGTGCGAAAGGTATGGCTACAGCAAATCATACCATACCTACCATGACGAGTTTTCTATCACCTCTCTAGGACACGTCCATCGCCGAGTGTTCGTGTTTATGGTATGCTTTTTGGGTTTGATCGTGTTCCCGATGAAGAAGGAAAGGATCTATACCAGGCTAGCCATGGTAACTAAGACCATAATGGAAGGGGTAAATGGGCAATATTTCAGCATTGTGCCCATGATCGTTATAGATATATATCGGGCCTTAGAAAGGTGTAAACAAGGAGCAAAGTACTTCGAAGGTTGCAATTTATTACTTCAACTTTGGCTCGTGGAACATCTCCAAAAGGGAGAATATCGACAGGACATCCACCGCCGAATGTGGGATAACCACATCGCTTTCCATCACCCAAAGTGAATGAACTATATCCCTGACATGTTCGCTCAACCTGAAAATGCTGAAGGATAGGTCGAGCTTTTTGATAACCTGACTGAAGAACAGGTTCAATGGATGTTCGAATGGTTTCCAACAGATGAGTTCATCATTCGATCCCGAGACACATCATTTCTGATACTGATTAGTCTAAGGGGACATACCCTTACGTCCCTCTTTGAGTTATGAGGCAAGCAGGAAGAAAGCAAGTCATCCCTAGGGTCGAGAAGATGAGCCATCTTCGAGCCGACTTTCAAAATAATGGCAGTCCTCACAAGTGCCAAGCTCAGCACCTGTGGCACTGCAAGGTTATACTTGAGAAAGACACCATCGAGCCAAACATGTATCATGCCTGTTATACCCCTTTCTATCTTGGTTGGTTAGAATAAGATCTGGGTGGTCAGAGTAAGCCGGGGTACGTCCGAGGTCACAGGGTTATAGATGAAAGGGCTGAAGCACAAGTTAAGTTCAACCATTTGCGTAAAAGGATCCGGGAAAATGAAGATGATAACCACAAGATACATGAGTCCAACAAAAGACTGATCGAATAATGGAAGGACATGGCTATCAGTGCCAACAAGAGGCTGAGGTACTTGGAACGAGGTATAATCGATTTGGAAGAAAAGCTCATCAAAAGGGTTGAAGATTGCTTGTCAAAAGGCTGAGGGAGCTGCAGGGGGATACCTAGCCAGAACTTACCTGTTGCTGGGACTTCGCGAGCTGGGAAAGCTGTTAGAAGAAAGCAAGAATGCGGATATGGGGAAGGTCCTTTTGGGACCAAGTAGATAGGAATGTCTTTATTTTTCTATCAATGTAATAAGGCCAATGACCATTAGTGACTTTTTTTTTTCATATGTCGTTTTGGGATTTGTCTATTTTTATTATCAATAAAATGAGGCATTTAGCATTTTAAGTTCTCCAAATCAATTTGTCGCTAGGCCTACCTCGGGCACAAAGAGGCCCCAACTTAGGACACACTTTCATTTCTGCATAATGTGTTTAAATACTGCAATACTCTTTTCATGATCCTCACTGACTTGGTTACCTTTTGTTTTTATTTTTTCTTACTCCCCTCCCCAAAGGTTAGTTCGTGCATTATGGAATCGTCAGCCTATCGCACCAGATCCAAGGGCCCTCTACTTGCTCCTCCCCTAGTCCTCCTAAGGGCAAAGACAAAGGAAAAAGTAAGATGGAAGAGTCCAGCGACATCAAAAAGGAGAATGTGATTGAACGGGTAGAGGCCACTGATGGCCGAGGTATTCAGGTCCTGCATGAGAACATGTCACCACTTGAACAGAAATTGCTGAAGTTTCAGGAAGAACTCGATCAAGTCCGGAATCTGGCCAACTTGTCATTTTCCCTCAACGTCCCCGGCGTCAACCTTCCAAATGCTCAAAACCCCGCATCTCCACAAAATATCCCAAGACAGCAAAATCGTCCCACACCTCACCATCACACCACTCCCCCAAAGAACCAAACTCTCCCGACACAGTGCAATGCTTGCCACACCTCAAATAACACACCACTACTCATCCCAGAACCTCAAAATCCCACAAAGGCCAATTTCCACACCTATAAAAATCCCATCTATGTGGAAACCATGACCCACTCCACTCCGCCTATCCCACAGGCGTCCGAGTCTGACGAAAAGGATTTACTTATCAGGAATCTGGCCAAGGAGCTTAGGAAACTGACCAGCCAAGTCCAGGGTGTTGAAGGAACCACGGGGATTGAAGGGTTGAATTATGAAGACCTTTGTATCTAACCCGATGTCGAACTGCCCGAGGGGTACAAACCTCCAAAGTTTGAAATGTTTGACGATACCTGTGATCCGAGAGTCCATCTGAGGACCTATTACGACAAATTGGGTGGCGTAGAAAAGGATGAAAGGATCCGCATGAAGCTGTTCATGAGGAGTTTGAAGGGAGACGCACTGTCTTGGTACATCATCCAAGACCCCAAGAAATGGTCAAGCTGGGTAAGCATGGTGTCTGATTTCATGGACATCTTTAGATTCAACACAGAGAACGCACTGGATGTGTTCTACATTCAAAATTTAAAGAATAAACCTACATAAACCTTTCGCGAGTATGCTACTCGCTGGAGGTCCGAAGCCGCTAAAGTCAGACCTTCTCTAGAGGAAGAACATATGGACAAGTTATTTGTCCGGGCTCAGGACCCGCAGTATTATGAACGGTTAATGATGGTTGAGGGCCACAAGTTCTCTGACATCAGCAAATTGGGTGAGCGGATTGAAGAAGGTATTAAAAGCGGTATGATTACAAATTTTGAAGCCTAATGGATCTACAGTCGGATGGTGTGTCTAAGAAGAGAGATGTGGGAGCCGTAATGGTTGCACAAAGAACCAAGTCCCCACTCAAGTACCAAACCAACCCTACACCTCCACTCACATATCATCCAACCCCGAATTACCAAGCACCCTCACCAAATTACCAAATTCCACCACCTTCCTACCAAGCTCCACCACCCACATATCAACCTACTTCGCCCAAATATCGACAACCCACTCCTGTCTACCACACTTATAACTCCCATCCATCCCATTACCAATCACCCCCTGCATGTCAAAACTTTCCTAGACCTCGTCCCAATTTTGATCGCCGCCCTCCAAAGCAATACACCGCCATAGCCGAGCCCATTGACCAGCTGTATGAAAAACTCAAAGTTGCTGGTTATGTCACACCTGTCCCTATTGCCACCCCTGAGAACCCTTCTTAGTGGGTTAACCCAAACAAATCCTGTGCATACCATTCCGGCATGAAAGGACACACCATTGAAAAATGCCGTTCTCTGAAGGACAAAATACAGGCTCTCATTGACAACAAGATTATTGTGGCAGAAGACCCCGCTCCAAACGTCCGCGACAATCCTCTGCCAGACCATAAGGGTAGAGGTATCCATATGATTGGAATAGAAGATGATTGGGATCCTGAGGGGTCAACCGGGTTGATCGCAGAAATCCACAGTCACTCTCAAATCGATCATAGTCCAGATTCAGCCATCTGAGGCCGCTGAGGTGAATATGTTTATACCATTTGAGTTTGAAGCAGCGTCACTTGCAAAGTCACCAGTGCCAATTGAAGTTGAGTTTGTATCTCCAGCGAATGCACCAGCTTCGTTCGAGGTCGCAGTCTTTCCACCCCGAACACACATTCCGTTTGAAATAAAGATGGCTGCACCAATTTAGGTGGCAATGTCAACCACGCCACCCTTCTATTCAGACGCTATCCCTTGGGACTACACAGCCGAGGCGAGAAGGAAAGGCAAGGTGAGGTCTGAGGAAGCTGTCGCAACACAGGGTATGACGAGAAATGGTAGGATATACACCCCTGAGCATCTGGCCGAGTCAAGCAAGCAGACTGCCAACTGACCTCCCCTTATCGAAACGGGTCCCGATGACCTTTGGAGAAAGGTGCAGGCTAAGGAGTATTCAGTCATCGACCAGCTGAACAAGGCACCGGCACAGATATCCATCCTCTCTTTGCTGCGAAATTCCGAAACACACAGAAATGCTTTGTTAAAAGTGTTGAGTGAAATATATGTGCCAAACAACATCACTAGTGGGGAAATGGCCAATATGGTAGGCCAGGTACTGGAGATTCATAAAATCACTTTTCATGAGGATGAGTTACCACCTGAGGGATTGGGGCACAACAAAGCACTGCAAATCACCGTGCAATGCAAAGATCATTTCATCACAAGAATCTTGATCGAGGGAGGTTACAGTCTTAACATCTGTCCGTTGATAACACTCAAGAAATTGGGTAAAGGGCTACATGAGATATATGATGGGGCGATCAATGTGAAAACCTTTGACGGTTCTCATAGGTCCACTATGGGGGAGATCATTCTATGTCTACAGATGGGACTGACTTGGTTTGAAGTGGATTTCCTCGTGATAGATGTTCCGGCATCCTACAACCTATTGTTGGGGCGACCCTGGATTCATGCTGCTGGGTTTGTAGCATCAACACTACATCAGGCGGTAAAATTCAGGTGGAACCACCAAGAGGTAATTATTCATGGTGACGGTAGCAACCCCATTTATAGTCGTCAAACTATTCCGGTGATTAACGGAAAAAGGAAGATTGGCGGAGGAACTTACCACCACATTGAACGGGTCAATGCTATCGACAAGGAAAAATGGTAGGATAACAAGATTGAGAGCATCCTGAACTGGAGAGGATATGAGCCAGGCAAAGGGCTCGGTAAAAACCTCCAAGGGATCATGAAGCCCATAAAGCTCAAGGAGCATGGCACCACTTTCGGTCTGGGGTATGAGTACACTTGGCAGGAATTCAACGACTGGTCGCCACCTTGGCGCGGTCCCTATTACCCTTTGGAGCAGCCGATACCTCATCTTGAGCAGACTTTCAAGCAGGCCGGCACTATTTACGGTTCAGATGAGGAAGAAGCACTTGCAGCAATGAGGAGTTTTTTCCTAGAGGATGATGATATGGACTGCTGTGTTGTTTTCAAGGGGGAGGGGGAGGAATGCCCTTCCATACAGACTGTCATCAAGGGGACACATCTCAAGAACTTGTCTATCAAGACAACCAAAGCCCGAAGAGCCTCAGGGTAGCAAGGGTAAACCAAGCATTATTTACTGTTTTATTTACTAAATGATTTTCCCTTTCCTGCATTTTTCAACTTCTGCAATAAAGATCTTCAATGTTCAAAACAGTTATTCAATCTATCAAAGCATCTTCTAAATTTCTCTTACGAATATGATATTTATTACTATTGTTTTCTCTCATTACTTTATACAACATTACTATTACTTGTCTTGATGAACCGATGACTGTGACATGCAATGAGACAACGCAGCAAACGAACATTGATTCAGAAGAAGACGATATACCTGACGAGATTGTCAAAGAAGTTGATAAGTTTGAGAATAGACCTAAGTCCAACCTGGATGAGACCGAAGTTATCAACCTGGGGGATTCAAAAAACATCAAGGAGACACGCATCAACAATCATTTGTCACCATCAGAAAAGAAAGAATGCACAGAGTTTCTAAGAGAGTATGAGGACGTATTTGCATGGTCGTATGATGACATGACTGGTCTAAGTACGTCTATTGTGGCTCATAAACTGCCAACCAATCCAATGTGTCCACTAGTGAAACAAAATCTCAGAAAGTTCAAACCCGACATGAGTTTGAAAATCAAAGAAGAAGTTACCAAGCAGATCAACGCCAAAGTGCTCCGGGTAGTGGAGTACCCGACATGGTTAGCCAACATTGTACCTGTGCCAAAGAAGGACGGGAAGGTCAGAGTCTGCGTCGACTACCGAGATCTCAACCGGGCCAGTCCGAAAGACGACTTCCCCTTACCAAATATACACATTCTAATTGATAACTACGCCAAGCATGAATTGCAGTCCTTTGTGGATTGCTTCACTGGTTATCACCAGATTTGGATGGATGAGGAAGATCCTGAGAAAACGACGTTCATTACGCCGTGGGGAGTGTATTGTTACAAGATGATGCCATTCGGTCTATTGAATGCAGGGGCCACCTACATGAGGTCTATGACCACCATATTCCATGACATGATTCACAAAGAGATCGAGGTGTACGTGGATGATGTCATTATCAAATCAAAGAAAGATGCTGACCACATGGATAATTTGGGGAAGTTCTTCAATAGATTGCGAAAATACAATCTGAAACTAAACCCCGCAAAGTGTGCATTCGTGGTTCCTACTGGGAAGTTGCTGGGATTTATTGTAAGCCGCCGGGGAATAGAATTGGATCCCTTCAAGGTCAAAACCATTCAAGAGCTACCACCACCAAGGAACAAGAAAGATGTGATGAGTTTCTTGGGGAGGCTTAATTACATCAGCCGGTTTATAGCACAGTCTACAGTCATCTGTGAGCCAATCTTTAAGATGCTAAAGAAGGACGCTGCGACCAAGTGGACCAATGATTGTCAAAAGGCTTTCGACAGAATCAAGGAATATTTTTCAACACCACCAGTCCTAGTAGCGCCCGAGCCAGGCAGACCTTTACTACTCTATCTTGCAATATTAGATGGAGCTTTCGGCTGCGTTCTGGGGCAGCACGATGAAACGGGAAGGAAAGAACAAGCTATTTATTACCTCAGCAAGAAGTTCACTCCATATGAGACCCGGTATTCTCTATTAGAGCGTACCTATTGTGCCCTAACTTGGGTCGCCCAAAAGCTGAGGCATTACTTCTGTGCCTACACAACATATCTCATATCAAGGATGGATCCATTAAAGGACATCTTTTAGAATCCCATGCCCACTGGCAAGCTAGCCAAGTGGAAAATCCTGGTGAGCGAATTCGACATTGTCTACATGACTTAGAAGACAGTTAAAGGACAAGCTCTGGCAGACCATCTTGCTGAGAATCCAGTAGACGGAGGATACGAACCCCTGAAAACATATTTTCCTAATGAAGAGGTATCATTCATAGGAGAAGGTATTACAGAATCCTATGATGGTTGGCTGATGTTCTTTGATAGAGTAGCAAACTTCAAGGGAGTCAGTATTGGAGCAATACTAGCATCAGAGACCGGTCAGCATTATCCGATATCCGCCAAACTCAGGTTCCCTTGCACCAACAATATGGCTGAATATGAAGCCTGCATCTTGGGGCTCAATATGGCCATTGACATGAACGTCCAGGAGCTGTTAGTGATTGGTGATTCAGACTTATTGGTACATCAGGGACAAGGAGAATGGGCAACAAAGAATTCCAAGATACTGCCGTATCTGCACCATGTACAGGGGTTAAGAAAGAGGTTCACAAAGATAGAGTTCCGGCACGTCCCCAGAATCTAGAATGAGTTTGCCGACGCATTAGCTACTTTGTCCTCAATGATCCAGCATCCTGACAAGAATTTCGTTGACCCTATTTTCATAAAGATCCATAATCATCCAGCTTACTTTGCCCATATCAAAGAAGAAGCATACGGAAATCCTTGGTTTCATGACATCGATAAGTATTTGGCAAAAGGAGAATACCCCGAGTTTGCAAATTCCACTCAGAAACGCACACTTTGGAGATTGTCCAACAATTTTTTCCACTGGGGAGGAATCCTGTATAGGAGGACTCCGAATTTGGGGTTATTAAGGTGTGTTGACGCAAAAGAAGCATCAAAGTTGCTGGAAGAAATTCATGTAGGGACTTGTGGCCCACATATGAACGATTTTGTTCTAGCAAAGAAAATACTCCGAGCTGGTTACTTTTGGATGACTATGGAAACTTACTGCATCCAGTATGTTCGGAAGTGTCACCGCTGCCAGATACATGGGGATATGATAAAAGTGCCTCCAAGTGAGCTCAATGCAACCATCTCGCCATGGCTGTTCGCCGCTTGGGGTATGTACATTATTGGACCAATTGAGCCTGCCGCTTCCAATAGCCACAAGTTCATTTTGGTCGCCATTGACTACTTCACTAAATGGGTCGAAGTAGCCTCCTACAAAGAAGTTACTAAGAAAGTGGTGGCCGACTTTGTCTGCGACCGCATTGTTTGTCGGTTCGGAGTTCCAGAGTCAATCATCACCGAAAATGGTTCTAATATCAACAGTGACTTGATGAAAGCTATGTGTGAAACTTTCAAGATCAAACACAAGAATTCCACATCTACAGACCTCAGATGAATGGAGCCATAGAGGCCGCTAATAAAAACATCAAGAAGATACTAATAAAGATGATAGAAAGGCACAAGCAGTGGCACGAGAAGTTATCATTTGCCTTATTGGGATATCGCACCACAGTTCACACCTCAACAGGGGAAACTCACTATATGCTAGTTTATGGTACAAAGGTTGTTATTCCTGCCGAAGTGGAGATTCCATCTCTAAGAATTATACAAGAAGCTGAGCTCAGCGACGCATAGTGGATAAGCAGTCGTTATGAGCAATTGGCCCTCATAGACGGGAAGAGAATGAATGCAGTATGTCATGGTCAACTATATCAGAACAGAATGGCTAGGGCCTTCAACAAAAAAGTCAAGCCGAGACGATTCACACCAGGGCAGCTGGTGTTAAAGAAAATCTT